>JBAKBP010006599.1:0-108662 GCA_037953745.1 Lithodes maja
GTTGAAATGGATAGAAAACTGGCTCAGCGACAGAAAGCAAAGAGTTGTCATAAATGGTAGGGCATCTAAATGGATCAATGTAAGTAGTGGGGTACCCCATGGATTGGTACTGGGACCAATTCTCTTTCTAATTTACATCAACGACATAGATGAGGGTCTCACTCGGTACAATCTCAAAGTTTGCTGACGATACAAAAATTGCAAGTAGCGTACTGTCAAAAGAACAAGTTGACAATATGCAACACAATCTAGATAAGTTGTCATGTTGGGCCCAAACTTGGTAAATAAGTTTCAATGCGGATAAATGTAAAGTACTACATATCGGATACCGAAATGAGAAAGCAAACTATTTGATGAATGGCACTCAGTTAAAGAGTGTAGACAGAGAAACCGATCTGGGAGTAACAATATCAAGTAACCTAAAACCGAGTCAACAATGTTCAGAAGTTGTTAAGAAGGCAAACAAAATAATTGGCTTTATAGGCAGGTCATTTGAGAATAAATCCAAAGAAGTTATCCTAACTCTTTACAATTCCTTAGTCCGCCCTCTGCTGGAATACTGCGTTCAATTCTAGTGCCCTTATTACCAAAAAGATATAGACAAGCTAGAACGAGTTCAACGTAGAGTTACCAAAATGATACCTAGCCTAAAGAACAAACCATAGGAGGAGCGTCCTAAGGAATTAAATATATTTCCTTTAACCCAGCGCAGATAAAGAGGCGACTTAATTCAAGTGTTCAAAATCATCAAAGGCATCGTCAATATGAACTGTAGTAAGTACTTCACTATTGACCAATCTAATTACACATGGGGAAATGGTTGCAAAATTATTGGTAAATTTTTTAACTCCCACGAATCTAAGAATTTCTTCTTCAATCGAGTTGTCAACTTGTGAAATGGGCTTCCCCGAAACGTTATAGACTGCAGCACCGTTGATTCATTAAATTTAAACTTCGCCTAGACAAATATCTTGCCTCAAACCCGCGACTGACTGCGTTTGAAAATTAAAACTTTATTTTATTCCCCCCTCAGATTCAGCAAGGATTATTGCGTATATATATTACTAAGACGTTACTCTCTTTTTCCCAGATATATGAAAGATCACTTATAACTGTGTTATGTTACTAACCCATCTGTCCCCTACTAACTTCCTAATCCTGCCACATACATTAGTTCCAGGGCAGTAGTTCCCTTCCCAATTTTCCCTTACCCACTCCAAACCACTGTTCGGACACTTGATCCTAAATGTTTTGGAGGATAAGCAGCCTAGAGGGGTCACTATATCTGTTGTTGCTTGATTTCCTTTGTACTCCTTTGTATTCCAACCTTCTCGAAATGGATGTCTAGCCTCCTTTTGAATGTGTCAATTGTATTACATTGTACAACTTTCTGTGGCAATTAGTTCCACAAATTTGATCACACTCTGGGTGAAGAAGGGCTTTGTGACATCGAGATTCGCTCTGATGGGGTTTAATTTAATTCCATTTCCCCGAGTTGATGAACTATTATCGATAATGAACAGTGAATCTACATTGATTTTGTCAAAGCCCTATAATATCTTGAAACATTAAATTAATTGACCTCACAATCTTCTTTTCATATAAGATTGTAGGTAGTAGGGGTAGGCCCAGGCCCAGGGAAGTACTACTGCCAAGGTTTCGGGAGACTCAGGGAATAGCCTGAATTCCATTTTCTCTCCCAGGCCTTGGTAGCTGGATACATATATTTCTGCCTCACACATCAGGGGTATCAGGAAAACCCTCTTTATATAACATACACATCCAACTTCACGACATTGCCCTACATCGCTATTCTCTATCCATAAAACACTACTCTTCCCACTACATATCATACATGTAACACCATACACTTACCTAATAAATATGGCAGTACAAATGTTAAGAGCAAACCTGGTGGTCCCTCGGATATCCACCCCCAGCAGGGTTGGGTCATTGACACAGGGCCCTCCCAGTCGTCATCATGCGACTGTGTCAAGAGCATTGCAACGTCCCAAAGCTGCTCGTCGGTGCAGCTTTTTCTTTAGTAACATAAGGGGACTTCACTCTAACATCAATTCTATACACCAATATCTTCAAGCAGAATCCCCTACTCTCCTTTTTTTGACAGAGACTCAAGTAAAATCCACATCTGACACGTCTAGATTTAATTTTCCAGGTTATCAACTGCTCCATAATTTCAGACCTAAAGGAGGTGTATGTTGCTTCGCAAAATCTGAAATTGCCCTGGAGGAGGTTACTAGTTTCAATTGTCCCTATTTTTATTATTCTATATACAAATTAATTTCTGCTGGTAAATTTAAATACATATGTTGCATCTACCGTTTCCCAAATACTCCTCCAGAGCAAAGTCTTTTTGATTCTCTGTCCTCACAACTCAGTGTCCTCAACTTAAATGCTTCTTCTGAAATCACTGTGTTGGGTGATTTTAATGTCCATAATGTTGAATGGCTCACTCATTCAGCCAGGACTGATGATGCTGGTCTTGAATGTGAGCTATTTGCAGACTCATTTAACCCTTTATTGGTGGCGCGCAACTTATGTCGTGTGAAAGAAATTTGGACTAAGTGGCGGTTCACAACTTATGTCGTGTGCCATTTTCAGCACGTAATGTTGCAGAGAGAGAGAGCTGAGCGGTGTGAGGAGCGTAGTAAGGCTATGACCGACGCACACCATCGCGGTGGGCCAACTGAAGTGAAAACCACCCTCCCTTCCCCCCTCACACTCGCTACACAGGGAATTATGTAGGGAAAGTACCTAATTACATGGTTTTTGCACTCGTGTTGAACGATCGTTGCAAGAAAACTAACGGTCGTACAAGGATGGTTGGCATGTCATTGGAAAGCTCTGTTTATGCCCTTTCAAGGATAGATACTTGTTTTACGCTCTGGGTTTTATTTAGGCATGAAAATGATCACGTAAACAACCCTATTTAGGGTAAAAACACCCCGCTGGTGTGTACATATAAATTACCGCCTAGGCCGCTCGTTAGGTGTTAATCTCACTCAACTAGTCAACCAACCCACCAGTGTACCAGATAATCCTAATCATAATTCCCACCTACTGGACTTATTTTTAACAACCAATTCAGAAAATTATGATGTTACAGTGAGGTCCCCGCTTGGATCTTCTGATCACTGTCTGATACAGGCCACCTGTCTATCACCTACCACACCTTCCCACTCTGAACCTGTTTTGGTGACCAAATGGCATTACGATAGGGCAGACTGGGAGGGTCTTCAAGGTTTCTTTATTGATATTCCCTGGACCTCTTTCTTTTCTAATTTCCACCTTGAGCCACATACAAGATTTTGTAAAAATTGGAATGGAAACTTTTATTCCTCATCAAAAGTACAGTAAAAGATCTAATTCACCTAAATGGTTTGACCATAATTGTGCTAGAGTAACTGAACAAAAAGCAATAGCCTACAATGCATACACAAGATAAAAAACACATGAAGCCTTTAATTACTTTAGAAACATCAGAAATCATGCCAAAACTGTATTAAACCTAACTAAATCAAACTTTCTCCACAAGCAGGCAAATAAACTTCTAATAATAATAATAATAATAATAATAATAATAATTAAAGTTGCAAGCAACGTTGTGCGGGGTTGCACGCAGGGTATTGTGTTGGATACAAGGGCTGTTCCACATAATGTATCAAAATATCATGTATCTTATCGGGCATGGAGAAAGTACAGAAGGAATATAGTGTAGCCATTTTGGCTATGGCCACTTAGACCATTAACCTCTGAAGTGCGCACGGGGGTAATTGAAAACCTCCCCCTGTGCTGACGTATTTGAGGTGTTTCCGTCACTAAAATATTCATTGTACCATTAACCTCTGAAGTGCGCACGGGGGTAAATGAAAACGTCCCCCTGTGCTGACGTATTTGAGGTTTTTCGTCACTAAAATATTCATTGTACCATTAATAGCATTAATAATTATCCATATGCGCCTATTATGGGTTGATTATAAAGGTATTAACCTGAAACAACAATAAAACGAGTGAAAACAGCGTTTGGATGGTCAAAATCGGAGATATAGCCCACGAGTTGTATAATGTATGGGTGAGGCAAGCTAGCTTCCCGCCAATTTTCCCCAAGGCCACTGCGACACAGTCGATCGATACTCTCTCTCTCTCTCTTGCACTCGATGGCCATCAGTGATGACAACACCCTGCTTGCAACTCGCTAATGTTAGCACGAAAATATACCTCAGAATAAGGGAATAATAGGGAAAATAGGTGATAACTGAGGAATAGGAGGAAAGTGGGGAAGGAGGGGAGGTAGAGGACTGAGATTTTGCATGGCCCAGGGGCCAAACAAAAATAAAAAAATAAAAAAATAAAAATAAAAAAAATATTTTTTTTTCGATGTAAAAAGTTGATTTTTAGTTTTACTTACTCCAGAGAGTCTTCCCGCAGTCCGCCGGGGGAACTCTTAAGAGTCTTCCCGCAGCTCCCGGGTTAATAGCATTAATAATTATCCATATGCGCCTATTATGGGTTGATTATAAAGGTATTAACCTGAAACAACAATAAAACGAGTGAAAACAGCGTTTGGATGGTCAAAATCGGAGATATAGCCCGCGAGTTGTATAATGTATGGGTGAGGCAAGCTACCTTCCCGCCAATTTCCCCCAAGGCCACTGAGACACAGTCGATCGATACTCTCTCTCTCCCTTGCACTCGATTGCCATCAGTGATGACAACACCCTGCTTGCAACTCGCTAATGTTAGCACGAAAATATACCTCAGAATAAGGGAATAATAGGGAAAATAGGTGATAACTGAAGGATAGGAGGAAAGTGGGGAAGGAGGGGAGGTAGAGGACTGAGATTTTGCATGTCCCAGGGGCCAAAAAAAAATAAAAAAATAAAAAAATAAAAATAAAAAAAATATATTTTTTTCGATGTCTAAAGTTGATTTTTAATTTTACTTACTCAGGAGAGTCTTCTCGCAGTCCGCCGGGGGAACTCTTAAGAGTCTCCCTGCAGCTCCCGGGTTAAGGAGTGTGACCATTTTAGTTAAAGCTATTAATCCTGTACGAGTTGTTGTTGTTCCCTAAGCTGCCTGGCCGAACAGCCCCGAGTCCCTGAGGAAGGCCATGGCCATGATCGGGCTTACCCACAGAGCTCTCATTGAGTGTAGATTGTGTTGTTGGCGTAAGTGGTTGTGTGAAATTCAGTCTTCTATGATGTGTTTAATGGTATGGGGTGCTGTGTTACATCCCGGGCAGGCGTCGACAACGGAGTCATCCAGTCTCTTCTGATAGCTCAGGAGAGCTGGATGGTGTCCGCATCTCAGCCTGGCCAGGTGGACTCTGTCCTCGCGAGGAAGGGAGGATTCGGAAGGATGGATTTCGGGAGGTCGTGCTTGCAGCTGCGTGTTGTCTGTGAGTGAGTGGATGGATCGGCGAGAGATATGAGTATGGATGTGCTTTTGGAAGTTGGTTCGGGGTGGGCAGGGAGGGAGAGAGGACAGTAATTATGTGTGATACCGTGTGCTGGGTGTTGTTTTGATATTTCTTGGTGTCTGTGGGTGTGTTGCCATGTAGTTTAGTGGGTGGTGTTGGTTCGTGGAGGCTGCTGCCAGGAATTGAGTGCCTCTCATGTCCAGATGGTCTTTGACTTTGAGGATTTTGGTTTCTTGATGTAGGTGATCTGTGGGTGCAGTAGCTGTGCAGCCTGTAATGATCTTCAGGGCTTTGTTTTGAATAGTCTGTAAGGTCTTATGATGTGTTTCAGCTAGGTTAAAAGCCCAGGCTGGGCTTGCGTATTCCATCACTGATCTTATGTATTGTTTATATACTGTGGTGGTAGTTTCTTTGTTGTGTCCAAATTTTGTGTGAGCAAGTGACCTGAGGGCGTTAAGTCTGGGTGTCAGTTTCTTTTTAATGTTTGTGGTGTGCTGTTTGAATGTCATATGAGTATCATATGTTACTCCTAGGATTTTGGGTGTGTGTGTATGTGTTAGGGGTGTGTTGTTTATGGTGAGTTGAGGGATGTATTCGTGTTCTCCTGTCCAGCTTGTGAGCAGGGTTGCGGTGGATTTGGCTGGGGCTAGATTAAGTCTGTTTGTAGTGCACCAGCCATGTAGTGTGTTGAGATAGGGTTGAAGGAGATCTGTTGCTCTTTTTGGGTCATGGTGTGTGCATGTGAGTGTTATGTCATCTGCATAGGAGGCTAAGTTTATTTTGGGCGTATTGGGTGTAGTTATATCGTGCATGTACAGATTGAAGAGTGCGGGCGATAGGACGGATCCTTGTGGGACTCTGTTTGGAAAGTTTCTGATTTTAGATGACTGACCGGCAAAAGATACGTGTGCACATCTTCCTGCTAGGAAGTTGGCCAGACACCTTTTTGTGTTGTTGTGCATGTTTGTGTTGTAGATTTTGTTTGTTAGGTTGTGGCGGGGGATGGCATCGAAGGCTTTACTAATGTCGAGTGTGGCTAATAGTGATCTGTGTGGTGGTCTAGCTGAGTTGATGCCGTCAAAAGTTCTTTGTGTAAGGTCTGTGAGAAGTGTGTTTGTGGAGTGCAGTTGCCTAAAGCCATGTTGTGTTGGAGCTAGGGGTAGGTCGGGTGTAATTAGTTGTAATACTAGGCGTTCCATGACTTTGGAGGGGGAGCAAAGGAGTGTGATGGGGCGGTGCGAGGAGGGTAGCGTGGGGTCTTTGTTGGATTTGGGGAATGTGGTGATGAGACCATGCTTCCAAATGTCTGGTATTGTGTTGTGTGAATAACTGTAGTTTGATATGTTAGTGAGTGCTTGTATGCCTTGTGGTCCCAGGTGTCTGAGGTGTATGTTACTTATGTTGTCTAGGCCACAAGTGGGTGAGTGCTTGAGATTGTTGATGATATGCTTTGTCTGGTGATTGGTGAAGGGTGTATAGTCAGGGTCTGTGGGGAATTGTCTCTTACGTCGGATGACACGTCGGTCGTCTTTGTGAGGTTTTAGGTGGCTGACATGTGAGAAGTGATTGATGAGAATGTTTGCTTGTTGTTTACATGAAGGAGTAGAGTATGTTGTTGTGATTGCAGCATGTGATTGTGTTGTGTTGCTGTTGGAAAGTGTGATGCTGTTTAGTGTTTTGTAGAGTTTCTTGGGGTTTGTTTTGTGATCAAGTGTTTGTAGGAAGTTATTCCAATTTAGTTTTTGTTGTTCTTGTATTTTGTTGTTAGTTTGGGTGTTGAGTGCTTGAATTTGTTGTGTGATGTCTTGTGTGTGGGGTGCTGGGGAGTGTTTCAGTATGTCGCGTTGTCTGATGAGGTTTTGAATTTCTGGTGTGAAGTTGGGGTTGTGTCTTTTTCTGTTACCTCTTGGAATGTGTTTCTTGTCAGCGTTTTGGATAGTTTTATTGAGTATGTGTACAGCATTGTTGATGTTAGTGATGGGTGTACTGTTTAGAGTTGTGAAGTGTTGTTCTGTCTCATTTGTGAATGCTTCCCAGTTAGCTCTTTTATAATTGGTGTATGTGTGTTTGTGGCTAGCTGGGGTGAGTCTGGTTTTGGTGGTGATAATGATCGGGAGGTGGTCAGAGCCTAAGGTTCTGACCACCCTCCAGGATGTTGTGGGGGCGAGTTCTGGGGAGCAAAAGGTGATGTCTGGAGATGATGGGTTATAGAGGGCTTGGTGAGGAATATGGGTATGTTGATGGATGTCGTTAAGGATGATGAGGTTATCAGTTTGGTTTTGTAGTACCAGCCCTCTGTCTGTGTCGGGGTTGTCGACAAACCAGGCCGACGTCTTGGTGTTGAAGTCACCACCCAGGATGATGTGTGGGGTGTTTGTGATGTGTTGTAAGTGTGGTCTGTATTCATTTGGTACTGTAGGGGATGTATGTGTTTATGATGGTTATGTTGGAGTTGTTGCCAGTGCATATTTTAATTGATTGTATTTCTGTTGTGTTATCATTTGGGGGGAGGAGGGATTTGGTTTGTACACTGGTAACTATGTATGATATTTCTTTGTGTACCAGGGTGATGAGTCCACCGCCTCCGCCGACAGCCCGGTCTTGTCTGATGGTGGTGAAATCATGAAATGTGGGTGTTTTTTGTGTTGTGCGGAGTTTTGTTTCTTGTAAGATGGCAATGTGTATGTTGTGTTGTTTGATGAAGTGTGAGAGTTTGTGTTTCTTTGTGTTGATGCCATCTATGTTCAATTGGAGAATGTTAATGTTATGTGCACGATGTATGTTGGGTGCTGCTGCACGAGGAGGGGATGGGGGTGGGGGTGAGGGAGGGGCTGGGGGTTGGGATGGGTGAGGTGGGGGTGGGGATTGGGGAGCAGGAGATGGGGGTTGGAATGGATTAGGATGGGGTGTGGTGTGTTGAGTTGAGGATGTGGATGGTATGGGAAGGTTAGGTGGGTTAGGGAGGAGAGGTGGACGGGTTTTAGGGGGGGAGTGGATGATATGGGAAGGTTAGGTGGGTTGGGGAGGAGAGGTGGACGAGTTTTAGGCGAGGGATTTGACTGGGAGAGGGAGGGGCATGAGGAACAGGTCCAGGTGTTCGTGTAGTGTTTCTTGGAGGCAAGTGTTGTGCAGGTGAAGTGGGTCCAGTTCCTGCATGAATTGCAGAGAACTGAACCCTTAGTGTGGCGACTTGAAGTGATGGGTTTTAAGCAAGTTGGACATATGTATGTGTAGCTGGGTCCTGGGTTGCTCTCAATGTCTCCAGCTAGAAGAAGTCTTTGAGAAATGACAGCCGGAGAGTCATTTCTCGGTGTAGGAAAAACTGTGTGATGTGTGTGTGTGTGGTGTGAGAGGTGTGGAAATTCCCGGCGCGACCGAAGCCGCTCCAAGGACTCCTGTACGAGTAGGCATAATTGCCCGAAATTGCCTTCATTCCCTGCTCATTTTCATGCATAAGCAAAAGCCAGAGCGTAATACAATTATGTATTCGTGAAAGTACGGTAATAGCTTTCAAATTACTCCTGAATCATCCCTGTACGACATCTGGGTTTCTTGTAAGGATCTTGCAAACGAAGGGCAAAATTTCTAAAAATTACCAAATCCGATAGGCGAAATCGCTAAAAATAACCAACTATTTTCTGTTTTCGCTATGTGTGACGCTGCACATAAGTGAGCTCTCTCTCACACAAACCTCAGTGTTGTGGCAGGGCCTGTAGGCTCCGGCTGACGTCCATCCGTGCTGCTTGCAAAAGCTGGCCTGGCTCACACGCTACAAAATAGCCGGAAAATCATCTCCGTCATATGAGGGGCCCCGCGGGAATTGGGTTAAGAAGTGTGGTTGTTTTGATTATTTGATAGGGTCACCATAAGGGTAATGGTGTGGCATTTATTCTGTACAGAAGCTTGGCCTTTTTGGTTGGGGCTTCTTAGGAATGCGACCTTTTTCGTTAGCCATGGAGTAACTGCAGAGGTACAAATTATTATAAGCAACCTCATGTTAAAAATATCTTATATATTTTTGTTTAGCTTTACTTGGCATTCCTCTTCCTCTATGTATCTAGCAATTTAACCCCCTCAAACTCCTTATGATGCGATGGTGTGGTAATTACCCCGGGCCAAAAAGCTCTAAAAGACGATAGAGTGATAACTCAAGCTTGCTTGAAATACGCAGGCGTTTCGTTCATGGTCACCCCTTCGGGGATCAAGGTGTCCGGCAATATATACCGGTAGGCTATAGATAAATTCATTTTTGGGCTATTTCTTCCATTTTATTTATCCTGTTAACCCTCCAGCCCCGGCTATGTAATATATATATATTCCCCGAAACCCGGGTGTTTTGGCCGAAAAATGTCTACGCCTAGGCTACCATATCTTTGTTATTCTGACTGCTTCCGCATTCCCGCGCATCCCCAAGCGTAGATGTGTTTATTACCTGTAGAATGGCGTTAAGTAGAGCTCTCTAAGTCAAGTGGTTGAGTTGTGATGATGATTTCAGTGGAGATAACTTTATGGCAAAAACAGCCACTTTACACTACTTTTCGATACTTAACAACAACATACAGGCACACACGAACAAGTGACGCACTCCTTCTTGTGGCCGGAGATGCGGGGCGTCGGTCCAGCCGGCTGTTGTTTATATGCGTCGGACCGACGACTCGCACACCAAGCTCACAGGCTTTCAACCACTGGGCGTTAAAGAGTCCTTCCGGGCAGCTCTTGTATGCTTTTTTATGGGCGTTCAAGAGCCCTTCCGGGAACGAAGGGTTAAAGTGCTTGATTGATTTTTGTGCTAATGTAGTTAGTATTTGGTGTAATTTTACATATTTCAGCTAAATCTGAAGAGCACATGCAATTTATTTGTGCATGTTCAGTAAGTATTGCTGGGGAAAGGGTTAACGTATTCATCTTTTGGGGTATTTATTCTATGTTGTTATCCTGTTTCTGTGATTGATTGAGTTTTGTGCTAATGTAGTTGGTATTTGGTATAATTTTACATATTGTAGATAAATCAGAAGAGCACATGCAATATATTTGGGCATTTTCAGTCAGTATTGCTGGGGAAACGGTTAACATACAGTATTCATCATAGGAAGGGAAGAGGATGTGTAGCTCAGATTTTTGCCCTGAAATATGTTGTGGAGAAATATCTTGAGAAGGGACAAAAGTTGTATGCTGCCTTCATGGACTTGGAGAAGGCCTATGACAGAGTTGATAGAGAAGGTACCGGTATGTAGAAAGTACGTGGAATATACGGAGCAGATAGCAAGTTGCTGAAAGCAGTGAAAAGCATGTATGTGGGTGCAAAGGTGTCAGTATGTGTTGAGAATTAGCAGAGCGAGTTCTTTGATCTGAATTTTGGGTTAAAGAAAGGGTGTGTGATGTCCCCGTGGTTGTTCAATATATACTGAACTGTATATGGATGGAGTCATAAAAGAAATGTAAGGATGAGCAGTGGATGTTGGTGTACCACTAATAAGGGAAGGCAACGAGTGGAATGACAGAGTTGATAGAGAAGGTATGTGGAAAGTACTGAGAATATATGGAGTACCGGTAGATGGCAAGTTGCTGAAAGCAGTGAAGAGTATGTATGAGAGTGCAAAGGTATCAGTACGTGTGAAGAATGAACAGAGGGAGTTCTTTGATCTGAATGTTTGGTAAAGCAAGGGTGTGTGATGTCCCGATGGTTGTTCTATATATACAGTATATGGATGGAGTCATAAAAGAAATACAAGGAAGAGCAGTGTATGTTTGTGTACTGCTGTTTGCTGACGATATGAATGGGAGTTGCAGGGTCTGGTAAATATGTTTGGAACAGTGTGCGAAAAATGGAATCTGAAGGTAAATGCGGGGAAGAGCAAGGTTATGGTCTTCGAAAGGGGTGAAGCCACAGAGTGTGAGGTGAAGTTGAACGGTCAGGCTATGGAGATTGTCAGCTCATTTAAGTATCTTGGCAGTGTACAGAGTAAAGATGGGAGTATGGATGAAGAAGTGTGGGAGAGGGTGCAACAGGGGAAGAGGGTTGTAGGAATGCTGAAAGCAGTAACATGAAATAGGGTGGTCAGCATGGAACTGAAGAAGTCATTGCATGACAGTGTGATAATCCCGACACTGACTTACGGAAGCGAAGCATGGACGTTGTTGGAGAGATTCAAACCAAGAGTGAAAGGGATGGAAATGAGTTACTTGAGAAGTGTGTGCAGAGTTACATGGAGGGATAGACAGACGAATGAGAAAGTACGAGAGAGGTGTGGTGTGAATGTACTGGAAAGTGCGAAAAAGAACACTTTGAGATGGTTAAGCCATGTGGAACGTATGGGAAGCGAGAGAATGACTAAGAGCGTGTACGAGTGAGGTGGAAGGACAGAGGGAGAAATAAACCGAGAGAGAGGTGGAAGGATGGAGTTAAGAAGTATATGCGTGAAAGCGGTGCTGGATGGGAGGAGGGGCGTCGACTGACTGGGGACAGAGGTGCATAGGGGTGTTTCGTTCGTGGCCAATCCTTCGGGGATCAAGGCGTCCGTCAATAGATAGATAGATAAATTCATCTTTAGAGCTATTTCTTACATTTTCTTTATCCTGTTAGTGTACTTTATTACATTTTTTGGTAATGTAGTTGGTAATTGGTGTAATTTTACATATTTCAGATAAAGGATGTCAACAGAATAACAAATGATGAGCTGAAGAGACGTTTAGGTATAAAGAGTATTAGCGAGGAGATGCGTACAAGTAAACTGGGATGGTATCGACATGTGGAGAGAATGGATGAACAAAATTGGGTGAAAAGATGCAGGTTTGCGATTGTGGAGGGAGCTGCACCAAGGGGTGGACCGAGTAAGACCTGGGATCGGACTATACGTGCCGATCTCAAATCCAAAACCTTGACAAGTAAAGCATCCCTTAACAGGGTTGCCTGGAACGCCGCCATTAGGAAAAGAGACAAACTGCACATCTGTGTGGAGCAATCAGTCTTAAAATGTTATGTACATATGTATGTATAAATCTGAAGAGCAAATGCAATCTATTTAGGCATTTTCAGTCAGTATTGCTGGGTAAAGGGTTAACATATTAATCTTTTGGAGTATTTCTTCCATTTATTTATCCTGTTGTTGTTGTTGTTGTTTTTCCCCAAGCTGCCTGGCCGAACAGCCCCAAGGCCCCGAGCAAGGCCATAACTGAGCGCCCCCACAGAACCCCCCCTGCCGACCACAATAAAGCCTGGGTGACCGAAGCCACTCCATGGCGGGGAGCTGAGGAGGGTGCGGAAACGCCCGGGAAACCAAAGCCCCACCCAGGGCCCTGTGCCCCTCAGCAATTATGAAGAGAAAGTTGAGGGGCAAAGGAAAGATGTGACGCTTTGGCTTCCAATCTTGGTAGATTAGGAGGTCAATCCACGCAAAAGACGCCGTCACTTGAGATCTAGAAAATATATAAGTAAAAGGAACAGTCAGAGTAAGCTATGGGTATGGCAGAGATCGCTCAGTTCTCACTCTGATAGACCAGCCCATCACCACATGACTAGAACCCAATCCTCTCAGCATCAGCTAGGAAAGGCCCTAGAAAGCCGCCTTTGGCGGGGGGATAGCTCCCCTATTTCAACCCTTTTCGGGGTTGGGCACCCGCCCATTTATCCTGTTAGTGAGTTTTATTGATTGCAGTGCTACTGTAGTGGTATTTGGTGTAATTTTACATATTTTACATAAATCTGAAGAGGACATGCAATATATTTGGGCATTTTCAGTCAGTATTGCTGGGGAAACAGTTAGCATACTGTAGTCATCTTAGGAAGGGAAGAGGATGTGTAGCTCAGATTTTTGCCCGGAAATGTGTTGTGGAGAAATATCTGGAGAAGCGACATTTATGGAGTTGGAGAAGGCCTATGACAGAATTGATAGAAAAGGTATGTGGAAAGTACCGGTACTGAGAATATACGGAGTAGATGGCAAGTTGCTGAAAGCAATGAAGAGCATGTATGAGGGTGCAAAGGTGTCAGTATGTGTGGATAATTAACAGAGCGAGTTCTTTAATCTGAATGTTGGGTTAAAGCAAGGGTGTGTGTGATGTCCCCATGGTTGTTCAATATATACCGGTACAGTATATGGATGGAGTCATGAAAGAAATACAAGGAAGAGCAGCGGATGTTGGTGTACCGCTGATAAGGGAAGGAAACGAGTGGAAGTTGCCTCAACAGTACAGTACCGGTACTACTGTTGCTGACAACACAGTTCTGATGAGCGATAGTGAATGGGAGTTGCAGGGTCAGGTAAATATGTTTGGAACAGTGTGTGAAAAACGGAATCTGGAGGTAAATGCTAGGAAGAGCAATATTATGGTCATTGAAAGGGGTGCAACCATAGAGTGTGAAGTGAGGTTGAACGGCTATGAAGAATGTCAGCTCATTTAAGTATTTGGGCAGTGTGTTGAGTAAAGATCTGAGTAGGCCTATGGATGAAGAAGTGTGGGAGAAAGTGTAACAGGGGAAGAGCGTTGTAGGAACTCTGAAAGCAGTAAGAAGAAATAGGGTGGTCAGCATGGAAGTAAAGAAGTCCTTGCATGACAGTGTGGTAATCCCGACATTGACTTATGGGAGGGAAGCATGGACGTTTCTGACTGGGATTGATCATTGATAATCATCAGTTATGCTAGTTGGAAAATTAGTGGGGTAGAATGTAGAGTTCGGGTGTACCGCCAGCCTTCTTTACACTACGCGGAGTGGCGGCGGACGCTGGCCATCATGTTCCCGTCTATTTGACTGCTTTTGGATACAATAATAGGTTGAGGGGGGTCACCCCCCCCATGACATATTGTCATCATGATATATACTGCATTGCCAGCAGGAGGCAAATAACGGATAAAAACGCCTTCAAAATAGACGCGAACTAAAGGCTGGTTCACACATAGCCGAGTCGGTGTGCGAGTCCAACACGAGTGATGAAATTTTGCTATTCAGCAATGACTCGTCGATACTCCTCAACACTCGTATAGACTCGTGCTACGCTCGTGTATACTCTTTGTTTACTCGACACACTCGTGGGTACTCGCCACGGGGTCCAAAAATGTCATGCATGCATGAAATTTTGGGGTCCCGTGGCGATTAGCCTACCCACGAGTGTGGCCTAAATACGTGTAGACTCGTGCATATGTGTTCACTCGTGTTTGACTCTGAATAATTTCGTTATTCGTGTTAACTCGTGTTGACTCGTGTAAATCCGTGTAACACTCTTTGGTGATTCGTCGCTTTTCGTCATCATTTCGATGTTGACGAAGCAACACGTGTCTACACGCAACAACACGTATGTAACACACATGCAACACGTATCAACAAGAGTAGAAAGCACGAATGTGAGTGCCAAAATTTGGTGCCTCCATGATGCCAGAGTTTACACGATTCAAACACGAGTGAAAACACGGGTAAACAAGAGTGAAAACACGGGTAAACAAGAGTAAACACGATCCACTGAGAAAAAAACATGACTAACACGAAAAAGCAAGTGTCATTTGAAATACCGTTATTTCAAAAATGTAGGACGAATCAACGAGAGTTTACACGGATGTAACACGAGTCAACACGTGTGCAACAGAGATCCAACGAGAGTCAACGCCTTGTCTTTCGTGTCGATCCGTATAACAATCGTGTTGATCCGTGTAACAATCGCGTTGACTTGTGTTAGACTCGTCCATACTCTTTGTTTACGTGCCCTGGAATGTGGCCATTATTTTTCAAATTTTTGACACTCGTGTTGGATTCGTGATACACTCGTTTTGACTCTCAGTTACTCGTATAGACTCTTGCATGAACACGTGTTGACTCGTATTGACTCGAGTTAATTCGTGTTACACTCTCCTTGACTCGGGAGCAATTGCTACTCGCGGCCGACTCAGCCTCCAGCGACGGCGATAATCGACGAGTGTGACTCGTGTTGGACTCGCGCACCGACTCGGCTATGTGTGAACCAGCCTTTAACTACGGTGATCGACATATGTAAACATGACGGCGGCGGTGTCGGCGTCGGACACTTGCGATAATGTTCCCGTCTATTTTGAATGCCATTGGATACAATAATATGTTGAGGGGGGGGCTTTGCCCCCATGACTTGTTGTCATTATCATATATATTGCCAGTAGGGGGAAAACAACCAAAAAAATTGCCGCAAAGCCCTCCCCTCAACATATTATTGTATCCAATGGCAGTCAAAGTAGACGGGAACATGATCGCAAGCGTCCACCGCCGCCGTCGCCATCATGTTTACATGGTTAATCGCCGCAGTTACTGTAAGTTCGCGTTTATTTTGAGTTTTTGACGACGATTTTCTTTGGTTAGGCCTATTTGCCCCCTGCTGGCAAATTATATGATGATGACAATATGTCATGGGGGGTGTTTGCCCCCCTCAACATATTATCGTATCCAACGGCATTCAAAATGGACGGGAACATGATGGCAAGCTTCCGTCGCCGCTCTGCGCAGTGTAAACAATGGTGGTGGTACGCCCGAACTCTACATTCTACCCGGCTAGGCCTATATTATAGGCTACAATAAATAAGTAGGCTAGGCTATTTTATCTATAGGCTATGCCTAGTCTAATATTACAATTTAAGGTAGCATTTAAATTGACTACAGCAGGACTTACCCTTGACCAGGTATAGGCTATCCTAGTGTTTACTAGGCCTATACCCCTTTGAAAGGACATTAGCCTAGCCTAGCCTAACCTAACAACCTTACCTAACCTATTATAGTAGGCTATTATGGGTGGGGGCTGCCGCCCCCACACCCCGATATTTGGTGTATTTGTCTATTTTGTCTGTGAAGTGGGAATTTTTTCAATTTGTCGATAACGAAAATCCTCCATGCGGACTATAGCCTATGGAGAAAAATATGGCGAATCTATTGTTGCCTATTAACTCTAATAAATTGTTTCTCATAATGCTGCAGTAGTGTCGTTTAAAATACCAACCATTTAATTCTATCTATCTATCTATCTATTGCCTGACGCCGTGATCCCCGAAGGGGTGGCCACGAACGAACCGCCCCCATGCACCTCTGTCCCCAGTCAGTCGACGCCCCTCCCCCCAACCAGCACCGCCTTCATTCATGTAGTTCCTCACTCCATCCTTCCACCTCATATTCGGTCTACCTCTCCCCCTCTGTCCCTCCACCTCGCTCTCGTACACCCTCTTAGTCATTCTCTCGCTTTCCATACGTTCCATATGGCCGAACCATCTCAAGTTGTTCCTTTTCACACTTTCCAGCACATCTACCTCCACACCACACCTCCTTCTTACTTCCTCATTAGTCTGTCTATCCCTCCATGTAATTCCGCACGCACTCCTTAAGTAATTCATTTCCACTGCTCTCACTCTTGGTCTGAGTCTCTCAACCAACGTCCATGCTTCGCTTCCGTAAGTCAGTGTCGGGATTACCACACTGTCATGCAAGGACTTCTTCACTTCCATACTGACCACCCTATTTCTTGTTACTGCTTTTAGCGTTCCTACAACCCTCTTCCCCTGTTGTACCCTCTCCCGCACCTCTTCATCCATAGTCCCATCTTTACTCAACACACTGCCCAGATACTTAAAAGAGTTGATGATCTCCATAGCCTGACCGTTCAGCTTCACCTCACACTCTGTGACTTCACCCCTTTCGAAGACCATAACCTTGCTCTTCCCCGTATTTACCTTCAAATTCCGTTTTTCGCACACTGTTCCAAACTCATTTACCAGACCCTGCAACTCCCATTCATTATCACTCATCAGAACTGTATCATCCGCAAACAGCAGTATAGGTAGCTTCCACTCAATTCCCTCCCTTTTCAGCGATACACCAACATCCACTGCTCTTGATAGTATTTCTTTCATAACTCCATCCATATATACAGTAAACAACCACAGGGACATCACACACCCCTGTTTCAAACCAACATTCAGGTCAAAGAACTCGCTCTGCTCACTCTCCACACGTACTGCCGCCTTTGCACCCTCATACATGCTCTTCACTGCTTTCAGCAACTTGCCCTCTACTCCGTATATTCTAAGTACTTTCCACAAACCTTCTCTATCCACTCTGTCATAGGCCTTCTCCAAGTCCATAAAGGCAACATACACCTTTTGTTTCTTCTCCAGATACTTCTCCACAACACAATTCAGGGTAAAAATCTGATCTACACATCCTCTTCCCTTCCTAAAGCCTCCCTGCTCGTCGCCTATCCATTTTTCCGTTCTCACTCTCACTCTCTCAATCACTACCCTACTGTATACCTTCCCTACTACGCTTAGAAGACATATTCCTCGGTGGTTACCACACACTCCTCTTTCCCCTTTGCCCTTATATAGGGGGACTATTATGCCAGTCTTCCAGTCATCGGGTGCACTCCCCTTCTCCCATGCTAGTTTGCACATTTTCCATACCCATTCTATCACTATCTCACCACCATACCTCAACATTTCCCCACACACTCCATCTGTTCCTGGTGCTTTCCCCAACTTCACTCTTTTCATGGCTTCCCACACTTCTGACCTCCTGATCCCCACCTCCTCCTCCACTACTTCTCTTCTTCTCCCTCCCATACCATATCCAGCTATGTTTGCTGGCTCTTCATTCCTTTCATTTAGCAACTCACTGAAGTACTCCCTCCATCTTTCGACTCTCTCTTGCTTCTCGGCTAGCATTCTCCCATTCTTATCTTTCACACCCTTACTGTTTCCCTTGCTACCTTCCCTAACTTTCTTGACTTCTTTCCAGAACAGTTTCTTACTCTCCCTCCATTTTACACTCAGATTCCTTCCAAATTCCTCATCTACTCTTCTCTTACTTTCCTTCACTACTCTCTTCACCACCCTCTTACTCTCCACGTACCTCGCTCGTTTCTGTCTCTCGGAATCTTCATCCCCTCTACTACCCAATCACTCTCTATATGCTTTCTTCTTTTCTTCCACAGCTATTCTTACCTCTTCTGTCCACCATGCTGTACCTTTCACTCCCCTCCCTCTTCTCCTCACTCCACACACCTCCTCACATGCTGCACAGATCTCATCCTTAAACACCTTGCTCATCTCCTCCACTTCCTCCATAACTTCCAGGTCGTACCCACCTAGTCGTCTTTCCACTGCTCTCCTGTACTCCTCCCTGACTTCCTCCTCCTGCAACCTCTCCACCCTCCTCTCGCCTCCCTCCCGCTCTCCTCACCCACTTCTTTTGTATCCTAACCTTAGCTACCACTACATAATGATCAGACAGACCCCCTCCAATACCCCTATACACCCTAGCATCCATCACAGATTTCTTCATTCGTTCATCCACACATACATAATCAATCAATGACTTTCGTTCCACCACTGTCTTATCCTTCATCGTCAACATCCGTTTCCATGTGTACCTGTGGATCATTCTGTGTCGGAAGAAGGTGTTGGCTATCCACAGCCTCCTCCCCACACATACGTCCACAAGTGCACTACCATTCCCATTCACCTCTGATGGTACCCCCCACCCTCCCACCACTCCCTCAACTTTCCTATCACCCACCTTACCATTCATATCCCCAATCAGAAATATTCTTTCGTTCTTGTCAAACTTCTCCAGGCACGCCTCCACATTCATCCATATACTTCTTTCAAGTATATCCTCTGTCGGGGCATACACGCATACAATCACCCACGTTTGTATTCCTACTTTCATTCTCACCCACACAATCCTTGAACCCACAGACCCATACTCTCTTACACACTCCTTCCATTTGCTACTTACAAACAAACATGCACCTTCTCTCGCTGTTCCTTCACTCACTCCAGCACACACACCCATTCCACACTCCCACTCTCTCACATCTGAACCTTTCCATTTGGTCTCGGTCATTCCACATACATCCAGCCTGGCATTCACTAACACTTCCAGAACCTCTCTCTCTTTTGTGCCATCATTCATGCCACTAACATTCCATGTCGCCATTCTCAGAATGTCCGAAGGCATGTCCTTAGTCGGTCGTGGTTCGTCAACGTTGGTTCCGTCCGCATCCGAGGCTGTTCGTTCGTTTTTTTTTGCTTAGATATTTTTTCCGGGTGGGGGTCGCAAGCCCACCGACCCAACCTATTTAGTCGCCTCTTACGACACGCAGAAGGCACGTGGGGCATATTCTATTCCCTAACCCCCAGGGGGCCTGGGGGTTAGGGACACCATTTAATTGTGTGCCTTTAAAAATGACCTAAATTAGGCTATAGGCTACTGGAAGATTAGAAGAATCTTTAACCCGGGAACTGCGGGGAGACTCTTAAGAGTTCCCCCGGCGGACTGCGCGGAGACTCTTATGAGTGAGTGAAAAAAAAAATCAACTTTTGACATCGAAAAAAATATTTTTTTTTATTTTTATTTTTTTATTTTTTTTTGGCCCCTGGGCCATGCAAAATCTCAGTCCTCTACCTCCCCTTCTTCCCCACTTTCCTCCTCTCCTTCAGTTATCACCTATTTTCCCTGTTATTCCCTTATTCTGAGGTATATTTTCGTGCTAACATTAGCGAGTTGCAAGCAGGGTGTTGTCATCACTGATGGCAAGCCAGTGCAAGAGAGAGAGAGAGAGTATCGATCGACTGTGTCTCAGTGGCCTTGGGGGAAATTGGCGGGAAAGCAGGTTGCCTCACCCATACATTATACAACTCGCGGGCTATATCTCCGATTTTGACCATCCAAACGCTGTTTTCACTCGTTTTATTGTTGTTTCAGGTTAATACCTTTATAATCAACCCATAATAGGCGCATATGGATAAGTATTAATGCTATTAATGGCACAATGAATATTTTAGTGACGGAAACACCTCAAATACGTCAGCACAGGGGGACGTTTCCAATTACCCCCATGCGCACTTCAGAGGTTAAGAAAGACTGGGTTAGGGTTATTGTCGTGCCAAAGCTAGATTATAGCCTAAATATAAAAGGAAGTGAATAAAATGAAATATGCCGAAAAAAATCGCCGTCAAAATAGACGCGAAGTTAACCACGGCGATCGCCCTATGTAAACATGACGACCGTACACCCGGTAACTACATCCATCCCATTAAAAGTTACTGTGGGACACAAAATATGTTGAGGGGGTCTCTGTGGCTCTGCCCCCCCACGTCGGCCCGTCACGTATTATGATGTACGGTAAGTCATCATCATCTGTGCTAATTCATAGGATCCCCAATTAAGGACAAAGTCAATCAACAGACGAAATAAGCTCCCAAATTACAATAACATAGTGGCCCGCCGTTTATGGGCGACTTTTTACACGTCATTTTAAATGTTACTTTCCTGCCCTGGTCTAGGCCTAATAGATTTTTCCAAAGAATCAAACTTAAATTAAAAGGAAGTAGCCTAGCCTACAGTTTATAGGAAGGCTATTCCAACATGCATTCCAGAACTTAGGCTAGCCTAGGCCTAGGCTATATGAAAATTTGTGGGTGGTCTGCCAAAAAAGAATCACTAGGCCTATTAGGCTATGGGTAGGCTAGTATGGGGTGCATTTTGCAAATCTTCTGAACTCTTAGGCCTAGGCTAGGCTAAATTAAAACTCACATAATCTGAGTAAAACCAGCACTAGAATTTTGTCTTGTCTTGTCTTGGGGGTTAAGGTCAACCTCAGGCGAATACTCGCCCGCTCCGGCCCTACCGTAGTCGCGGAGATCCTATGTCATAATTTAAATTAGTTTATAGTTAAGGTTAAAATTCACCACTGTGTCACTTTCACTCTAGGTCATTCGTAGAACCGTAACACTGTAGAGGCAACAACCCAATAGCAGGTCATCAGGTGGCGAACCAGAGACCTACAAACCGCGGTACTAGGGCCAGAGCAATGTCTTGAAGCGAGGTGCCCTTATCAACCAACCCCAGACAATCCAGTAGGAGCTGTCGGAAGGAATCCATCTTTGAAGCCAGAAAGGGACGCCCATCCACATGCTCAGTGACGGGACGAGGCGAGGCTTAGGAGGCATATGTAGGACGACCAGATGTAGGATGTGGAGGGGAAGAGTTACCGTACGACGATACATGGGATGCGGAGACTGCGGAGGGAAGAGCTCGTCAAAGTCATACGGTTCCTCAGGACCTCAACAATAACCGGGGGACGGCCGGTGCAGGCAATGGTCGATCGCCGTAGTTAATATAAGTTCGCGTCTAATTTGACGGCGATTTTTGTTGTAGTTAGGCTAGGCCTAGGCTATTTGCCCCCTGCTGGCAATATATATGATGATGACAATATGTCATGGGGGATGATTGACCCCCTCAACATATTATTGTATCCAACGATCTCTAACCTCTGTATCTCAAAAAGGGCTAGAGCAAATTGGCTGTAAATTTCCACATCTAGGCTATTCCTTGACAGATTTGCGCCCTCCAATTAATATTTATTAGCATAAATTCAGCCTAGTTTAGCCTATAAAATAAAAACTAACATTTGTTTAGCCTAGGCCTACATATAAAAAGAAAAAACCCACTCGTACTGCAATTATAAGCATAAATATGAGTACCGTATCTAAGTTACCGGTACAAAGCAAATGTTTTTGTATAGCCTAAAATAAACCATAAAATTGTCATCTTTCAACTGTTGAGGTCATAAATATAAAAAAATCTAATACATTAGGAAAAAGTGCGTTAAGAGTTGTGTTAGCGTGTCTATCGTCCCCTTTACTTACGTAGTCGCACGCTCGCAGTTACATTCGCGTCTAATTTGACTGTGGTTATTTGCCCCTGCTGGTGATATATATGATGATGACAATAAGTCATAGGGGGATAAAGCCCCTTCAACCCATTATTGTATCCCACGGCCAGGCGTTGGGTAAATTGTTTTGTTACCGGCCGGCGGATTGAGGGTGGCTTTACCAAGTTTACCCCAGCAGTTAAATTAGAAGCGAATGTAGGCCTAACTGCGAGCGTGCGACTAGGCTATATAAACAAAGCTTTTGGTATGCCCACAACTACAACTCTTACCAAAACTGCAATTAGCCTATTTTTGTTTGTTTTTTCAGTCTAGGCTAAATTGTGGTGGCTAGGCTAAATTATTTAGCTGCAATTAGCCTAGCCTATTTTTGTTTGTTCTTTCAGTCTAGGCTAAATTGTGGTAGGCTAGGCTAAATTCTTTAACATGTGCACTATTGTGTAGGCCTGTGCTTTCCAATAGAAGTAAAAATATGTAGCCTAGCCTAATTCAATTTTACTAAAACCCAAGCCTACCTGAATATAGCCCTATGCAGAGCTCAACAGCAAAAACAAATATGTTGAGCAGTGAAATAAAATTAAGCTAAGCCTGTTTTCTCATAGGCCTAATAACCTAATGAAGTATCCTATTGCCTAACCTAATTTAAGTTATTTCACAAAATACTAATAGGCCTACCCCGCCCTCCTCATGCATTATTTTCCATTGTTGTTGTTGTTGTTCCCCAAGCTGCATGGCCGAACAGCCCCAAGGCCAGAACCGAGCGCCCCCACAGAACTCTCCCTGCCGACCACAATAAAGCCTGGGTGACCGAAGCCACTCCATGGCGGGGAGCTGAGGAGGGTGCAGAAACGCCCGGGAAACCAAAGCCCCACCCAGGGCCCTGTGCCCCTCAGCAATTATGAAGAGAAAGTTGAGGGGCAAGGGAAAAATGTGACGCTTTGGCTTCCAATCTTGGTAGATTGGGAGGTCAATCCACGGAAAAGACGCCGTCACTTGAGATCTAGAAAATATATAAATTAAAGGAACAGTCAGAGTAAGCTATGGGTATGGCAGAGATCGCTCAGTTCTCACTCTGATAGACCAGCCCATCACCACATGACTAGAACCCAATCCTCTCAGCATCAGCTAGGAAAGGCCCTAGAAAGCCACCTTTGGCGGGGGGATAGCTCCCCTATTTCAACCCCTTTCGGGGTCGGGCACCCGCCCGATTTTCCATTGTAAAATAAGTTTGTGCTTAACTGCAGTAATGAAAGGTAGCCTATAAATAGGCGAGCCTATGTTGGCTGTGCAATTGTCTCGATTTGACCATTTTTACCTAATTAGGCCTAAAGCAGCCTGAGCCTATTCCCAACCCCCAAACAGTATCCCATGTTAAGCCAAGCTAGGCCTAGTCTAGTATTACAATTTAAGGTAGCATTGAAGGAGACTACAGCAGGACTTACCTTTGACCGGGTATAGGCTATCCTAGTGTTTACTAGGCCTATACCCCTTTGAAAGGACATTAGCCTAGCCTAACCTTACCTAACCTATCATAGTAGGCTATTATGGGTGGGGGCTGCCGCCCCCACACCCCGATTTTTGGTGTATTTGTCTATTTTGCCCCCTGCTGGCAATATGACGATGACATGACAAGTTTTTCATTCCTCTTTCTATGTTTTTCCCCTTCAGTTCTTATTCTGTCTCATTCGGTTGTCTTCCGGACGGCCTATATCATATGCCACCCTGGCCTGGCTAGGTTATTAGCTCCTGACCTGATTTGTGTCGGTCGCTGATGCGGTCGAGCTGACTCGATTTCCCTCGGTGTGTGTATTTTTTGTGCATTTCGGTGCGATATATTTTTTTCATAGACCTGATCTCTCATTCTTCGCTTTTGATCACTTCTTAATTGGTGCTGTGCTGCAGTGTAGCAGTTCTTGCCTAATCTTTCGGCTCTACCCTATAAGAGTTCTGCTGTGGAACTCATGTGGTGCGGCTGAATTGGTGAAATGGCGAGAAATGTCTGCGTATCTTCACCATCTTAGATTTGTTCACCTGCCCTTCCCTACCTATCATGTCTTGATTGGTTGTCCATCTTGATCTAATTCTTCAGGCCAGCCCTATTAGAGTATTTTGGGAGAACTCAGTGGTGTGGTTAAACTATTTTTAATATATATTTGTTTAAATATGTAAGATATGGAATAAATTATGTAAAATATATTGTTTTTACTTTATACCTATACATATAATTGTCATTATTAAGGAAATTCCATTGACTATTTACATCGCTAGGCCTAGCTTCCTTATTTCTATTAATTTCCTCCAGTTCACAATGAAACCTATTGCTAACTTCCTTGTTCTTCAGCAGCCGCGGCGGTGTCGGCGTTGGACGCTTGGGATAATGTTCCCGTCTATTTTACAATGAAACCTATTGCTAACTTCTTTGTTCTTCAGCAGCCGCGGCGGTGTCGGCGTTGGACGCTTGGGATAATGTTCCCGTCTATTTTGAATGCATTGGATACAATAATATGTTGAAAGCCCCCCCCTCGACATGTTATCATCATCATATATTATATTACCAGTAGGGGGCAAACAACCAAAAAAATTGCCGCAAAGCCCTTCCCTCAACATATTATTGTATCCAATGGCGGTCAAAATAGACGGGAACATGATCGCAAGCGTCCACCGCCGCCGCCGCCGTCATGTTTACACGGTCGATCGCTGCAGTTTGGTTAGGCCTATTTGCCCCCTGCTGGCAAATTATATGATGATGACAATTATGTCATGGGGGTGTTTGCCCCCCTCAACATATTATTTTATCCAACGTCATTCAAAATAGACGGGAACATGATGGCAAGCTTTTGTCGCCGCTCTGCATAGTGTAAACATTGGTGGTGGTACGCCCGAACTCTAAATTCTGCCCGGCTAGGCCTATATTATAGGCTACAATAAATGAATAGGCTAAGCTATTTTATCTATAGGCTAGACCTAGTTAGACCTGGAAGTTATGGAGGAAGTGGAGGAGATGAGCAAGGTGTTTAAGGATGAGATCTGTGCAGCATGTGAGGAGGTGTGTGGAGTGAGGAGAAGAGGGAGGGGAGTGAAAGGTACAGCATGGTGGACAGAAGAGGTGAGAATAGCTGTGGAAGAAAAGAAGAAAGCATATAGAGAGTGGTTGGGTAGTAGAGGGAATGAAGATTCCGAGAGACAGAAACGAGCGAGGTACGTGGAGAGTAAGAGGGTGGTGAAGAGAGTAGTGAAGGAAAGTAAGAGAAGAGTAGATGAGGAATTTGGAAGGAATCTGAGTGTAAAATGGAGGGAGAGTAAGAAACTGTTCTGGAAAGAAGTCAAGAAAGTTAGGGAAGGTAGCAAGGGAAACAGTAAGGGTGTGAAAGATAAGAATGGGAGAATGCTAGCCGAGAAGCAAGAGAGAGTCGAAAGATGGAGGGAGTACTTCAGTGAGTTGCTAAATGAAAGGAATGAAGAGCCAGCAAACATAGCTGGATATGGTATGGGAGGGAGAAGAAGAGAAGTAGTGGAGGAGGAGGTGGGGATCTGGAGGTCAGAAGTGTGGGAAGCCATGAAAAGAGTGAAGTTGGGGAAAGCACCAGGAACAGATGGAGTGTGTGGGGAAATGTTGAGGTATGGTGGTGAGATGGTGATAGAATGGGTATGGAAAATGTGCAAACTAGCATGGACATCATCCTATCATCTCCAGACATCACCTTTTGCTCCCCAGAACTCGCCCCCACAACATCCTGGAGGGTGGTCAGAACCTTAGGCTCTGACCACCTCCCGATCATTATCACCACCAAAACCAGACTCACCCCAGCTAGCCACAAACACACATACACCAATTATAAAAGAGCTAACTGGGAAGCATTTACAAATGAGACAGAACAACACTTCACAACTCTAAACAGTACACCCATCACTAACATCAACAATGCTGTACACATACTCAATAAAACTATCCAAAACGCTGACAAGAAACACATTCCAAGAGGTAACAGAAAAAGACACAACCCCAACTTCACACCAGAAATTCAAAACCTCATCAGACAACGCGACACACTGAAACACTCCCCAGCACCCCACACACAAGACATCACACAACAAATTCAAGCACTCAACACCCAAACTAACAACAAAATACAAGAACAACAAAAACTAAATTGGAATAACTTCCTACAAACACTTGATCACAAAACAAACCCCAAAAAACTCTACAAAACACTAAACAGCATCACACTTTCCAACAGCAACACAACACAATCACATGCTGCAATCACAACAACAGACTCTACTCCTTCATGTAAACAACAAGCAAACACTCTCATCAATCACTTCTCACATGTCAGCCACCTAAAACCTCACAAAGACGACCGACGTGTCATCCGACGTAAGAGACAATTCCCCACAGACCCTGACTATACACCCTTCACCAATCACCAGACAAAGCATATCATCAACAATCTCAAGCACTCACCCGCCTGTGGCCTAGACAACATAAGCAACATACACCTCAGACACCTGGGACCACAAGGCATACAAACACTCACTAACATATCAAACTACAGCTATTCACACAACACAATACCAGACATTTGGAAGCATGGTATCATCATCACATTCCCCAAACCCAACAAAGACCCCACGCTACCCTCCTCGCACCGCCCCATCACACTCCTTTGCTCCCCCTCCAAAGTCATGGAACGCCTAGTATTACAACTAATTACACCCGACCTACCCCTAGCTCCAACACAACATGGCTTTAGACCACTGCACTCCACAAACACTCTTCTCACAGACCTTACACAAAGAGCTTTTGACGGCATCAACTCAGCTAGACCACCACACAGATCACTATTAGCCACACTCGACATTAGTAAAGCCTTCGATGCCATCCCCCGCCACAACCTAACAAACAAAATCTACAACACAAACATGCACAACAACACAAAAAGGTGGCTGGCCAACTTCCTAGCAGGCAGATGTGCACACGTATCTTTTGCCGGTCAGTCATCAAAAATCAGAAACTTTCCAAACGGAGTCCCACAAGGATCCGTCCTATCGCCCGCACTCTTCAATCTGTACATGCACGATATAACTACACCCAATACTCCCCAAATAAACTTAGCCTCCTATGCAGATGACATAACACTCACATGCACACACCATGACCCAAGAAGAGCAACAGATCTCCTTCAACCCTATCTCAACACACTACATGGCTGGTGCACTACAAACAGACTTAATCTAGCCCCAGCCAAATCCACCGCAACCCTGCTCACAAGCTGGACAGGTGAACACGAATACATCCCTCAACTCACCATAAACAACACACCCCTAACACATACACACACACCCAAAATCCTAGGAGTAACATATGATACTCATATGACATTCAAACAGCACACCACAAACATTAAAAAGAAACTGACACCCAGACTTAACGCCCTCAGGTCACTTGCTCACACAAAATTTGGACACAACAAAGAAACTACCACCACAGTATATAAACAATACATAAGATCAGTAATGGAATACGCAAGCCCAGCCTGGGCTTCTAACCTAGCTGAAACACATCATAAGACCTTACAGACGATTCAAAACAAAGCCCTGAAGATCATTACAGGCTGCACAGCTACTGCACCCACAGATCATCTACATCAAGAAACCAAAATCCTCAAAGTCAAAGACCATCTGGACATGAGAGGCACTCAATTCCTGGCAGCAGCCTCCACGAACCAAGACCACCCACTAAACTACATGGCAACACACCCACAGACACCAAGAAATATCAAAACAACACCCAGCACACGGTATCACACACAATTATTGTCCTCTCTCCCTCCCTGCCCACCCCGAACCAACTTCCAGAAGCACATCCATACTCATATCTCTCGCCAATCCATCCACTCACTCACAGACAACACGCAGCTGCATGCACGACCTCCCGAAATCCATCCTTCCGAATCCTCCCTCCCTCGCGAGGACAGAGTCCACCTGGCCAGGCTGAGATGCGGACACCATCCAGCTCTCCTGAGCTATCAGAAGAGACTGGATGACTCCGTTGTCGACGCCTGCCCGGGATGTAACACAGCACCCCATACCATTAAACACATCATAGAAGACTGCATTTCACACAACCACTTACGCCAACAACACAACCTACACTCAATGAGAGCTCTGTGGGAAAGCCCGATCGTGGCCGTGGCCTTCCTCAGGGACTCGGGGCTGTTCGGCCAGGCAGCTTAGGGAACAACAACAACAACAACAACTAGCATGGGAGAAGGGGAGTGCACCCGATGACTGGAAGACTGGCATAATAGTCCCCCTATATAAGGGCAAAGGGGAAAGAGGAGTGTGTGGTAACCACCGAGGAATATGTCTTCTAAGCGTAGTAGGGAAGGTATACAGTAGGGTAGTGATTGAGAGAGTGAGAGTGAGAACGGAGAAATGGATAGGCGACGAGCAGGGAGGCTTTAGGAAGGGAAGAGGATGTGTAGATCAGATTTTTACCCTGAATTGTGTTGTGGAGAAGTATCTGGAGAAGAAACAAAAGGTGTATGTTGCCTTTATGGACTTGGAGAAGGCCTATGACAGAGTGGATAGAGAAGGTCTGTGGAAAGTACTAAGAATATACGGAGTAGAGGGCAAGTTGCTGAAAGCAGTGAAGAGCATGTATGAGGGTGCAAAGGCGGCAGTACGTGTGGAGAGTGAGCAGAGCGAGTTCTTTGACCTGAATGTTGGTTTGAAACAGGGGTGTGTGATGTCCCCGTGGTTGTTTACTGTATATATGGATGGAGTTATGAAAGAAATACTATCAAGAGCAGTGGATGTTGGTGTATCGCTGAAAAGGGAGGGAATTGAGTGGAAGCTACCTATACTGCTGTTTGCGGATGATACAGTTCTGATGAGTGATAATGAATGGGAGTTGCAGGGTCTGGTAAATGAGTTTGGAACAGTGTGCGAAAAACGGAATTTGAAGGTAAATACGGGGCAGAGCAAGGTTATGGTCTTCGAAAGGGGTGAAGTCACAGAGTGTGAGGTGAAGCTGAACGGTCAGGCTATGGAGATCGTCAACTCTTTTAAGTATCTGGGCAGTGTGTTGAGTAAAGATGGGACTATGGATGAAGAGGTGCGGGAGAGGGTACAACAGGGGAAGAGGGTTGTAGGAACGCTAAAAGCAGTAACAAGAAATAGGGTGGTCAGTATGGAAGTGAAGAAGTCCTTGCATGACAGTGTGGTAATCCCGACACTGACTTACGGAAGCGAAGCATGGACGTTGGTTGAGAGACTCAGACCAAGAGTGAGAGCAGTGGAAATGAATTACTTAAGGAGTGCGTGCAGAATTACATGGAGGGATAGACAGACGAATGAGGAAGTAAGAAGGAGGTGTGGTGTGGAGGTAGATGTGCTGGAAAGTGTGAAAAGGAACAACTTGAGATGGTTCGGCCATATGGAACGTATGGAAAGCGAGAGAATGACTAAGAGGGTGTACGAGAGCGAGGTGGAGGGACAGAGGGGGAGAGGTAGACCGAATATGAGGTGGAAGGATGGAGTGAGGAACTACATGAATGAAGGCGGTGCTGGTTGGGGGGAGGGGCGTCGACTGACTGGGGACAGAGGTGCATGGGGGCGGTTCGTTCGTGGCCACCCCTTCGGGGATCACGGCGTCAGGCAATAGATAGATAGATAGATAGGAATAATATATTACTACTTAATATTTAATACAGAACATAATTCAATATTCTTCCCATTTATACTAAATCATATTATTATGATTCTTATTCCTACAAACTTATTACTTATTACTTAAGATTACACTTAAATTTAGACTGTCCAATACTTATGGAAATAAAAGTATGGACATATTCCCGCCACCGAGTTTATACAACATTTACAACAGCCCGGAGGCTAACTTATCTCGCCATAATAATTGGGAGGAGGCTTGAGCCGCCTGTCGACGCGGACGTCCACTTTGGTCGTCAACAGGACGGCCATTTGTATTTGCCACTACGGGAACGTCTCTGGGCAATGTCTCCGAGGTATCCCCCATGCTCTCAATATCCTCTTCAAGAGGGTATAGACGGATAGTTGGGCGTGTGAAGATGCCCGACTTCATGCGGATCTTAGCCACTCTGACTTCACCGTCACGTCCGGGTAACAATTCAGTGATACGGCCCAACTTCCAGAGAGCCCAAGAACCCTCGTCATGGATAGTAACGACATCACCGATATTTGGCCACCGACCGTTGATTGGTCGTAGTTTGTTCCTATCTGCTTCCCTGAGCGTCACCAGATATTCAGTTGACCAGCGTTTCCAGACATCCTGAGACAATTTTCGGATATACTGGTATCTGGCTGATATCACATCTTTATTGATGTAGTCCGGGTCCTTAATCTCATCCTCCACGTCACTTTCCTCAGGAAGATCCCGCAATCGATGTCCCCGCACCAACACTGAGGGTGTGATTGGGGTAGGATCCTTAGGTCACCCGATGCATATTAGAGGATGGTCATTGACAACTGCCTCAATCACCAGGAGTAGAGTTGTCAACTCCTCTAATGAGATGAGAGCACGTCCTAATACCCTTTTCAGTCCCGCCTTGACAATGCTAATGGCTCTCTCCCAGATGGCACCAAACCATGGAGCTCTGGCAGGAATAATCCGCCATTCACATTGTACATTGCCAAGGTGAGACTGACTGAACCTTAGGGTGATTGCATACATCGGATAGGTACCTAGAGGCCCCAACAAACGTAATTGCGTTGTCACTCAAGATGATACGGGGAAAACCTTGTCGACTGCAGAATCTCCTGTTACGCTGGCCACCTTGCCAGAATGTGCTCGGGACTCGCTAGCGCTCGCCAGGGCAGTGATATGGGCTACAATAATCGTAGAACGATGTTCTTTCTTTCATAGAGTACATGTTGTCACAGACAGATCAGTGGTGATCTTTATTCTTGTCTGTGACACTTAGAAGTATTTTATATCATTGCTACAATATAAGATGCATGGTGTGAAGTTAAGGAGAGAGAGAGCGGGGTAGCCAGCGTGGTGGTAGTTTGTGCGTGTGTATGTACGTTTGCCTCCCGCGCTCAGAGGAGTTTCACACGCCCGTGATTGGCCGGCGGCTCTGTCGACGTCATAGAACGCTTGCTCTTCATGATGTAGTCGTCTGTGATTGGCGGCCGCGGTCCTGGGACGGTGGTGCGGGCTCCTGTCCTTGTGTCTCCTGCAGAGCTAGGCGGAGTGTGCTAGGTCCTACATGTCCCTTGCAATCTGTCCCCCATATAACCCTCTATACTACTATCTCTCTCTCTGAACTTCTTCGGTTTCATACTTCTCTCTTTATTCAATTACTTATCCCTTCTGGTTCTGCATATGACTTCCATAGTCGGCCACTCGTATTACCAGCACCAGCTCTCACATTTATGTTTGCACTAGTTTTAGGGATTATTAGAGTCATAGTCAAATGGTACCATACTGTTGGGGTGCTTCTAATTATTGGGCTGTCAGCTCTTATTATTTAATGCTAGACAGTGGAAGGTATCTTTGGTCGTTGTCTGAGTTATGTATGTGGCAAGTCAGAGCCTGTACAACATCGACGAAGCTAGCTAGCCTGTAACCCTTGTGCATATTTTCCTTTGCGAGTGTAGCAGTATACAAGTGAAGGGCTTTTGCCTACTCTCACCTGTATGATTGCACCTCATTTTGTTGACCTTTGTGGAGCGCCAGGGCTAGACCAGATACTAGAGATCTGGACTTACCAAGAGAGCCTCCAAGTCACTTAATGTAAAATAAGGGAAATCTGTTCAAGGGGAGGCAGTAGGCTACGAGCATGCTTGCGCTCTGCCTAGCTTCTTAGTACCTTTTTATGCCACTGCTAGACTTTATTAGTGAGAAAGACAGCATAGTGTTTATTAACTTTAATTGTGTATGCTTTAGGAATTATTCACGCTTTATTTTAGCCAAGGTTGATGCATAGTGCACAACCCAGTTTGGCTATTACGTTGGCTATGGAAGTACTGTTCCTGAGTGGTTATTATTAGTGCTGTCACAGAGTTGTTGCACTCCCTTGTTATATATATGTATCCTACTTATTGGTGTATTTAAGATACACGCTTTGGTGTCCTGCCCCTGCATTTATTCATGTTCTGTATTAACGAGCATCTTAGAGCATCAGACCTTTTTAGAAGATTCCATCTCTGATTGCTGTAGGACTAGACTTCCAGTGTTTTCATAGAGCATTGTAGAGTTTAGTGTTGAGTACAGACTCACACTAAAGTTAACGTAAGCATATCATTCTTTATTTAATCTTGTTATAGTTTATTCAAGCATTGTTATTACTTAAGAGCATTTTATTAACATAAAGTACTCCTGTTGTGAGCAGGCTTTGCCATCATCGGTAAGCCTTTGTAGAAGTGCACTAAAACCCAGTTAATTGATATCCCGTTATCCAGGAGATTAACTCTGGAGGGTTTAAGTGTTTTGTTCGCCGGCGAAATAGTTCGAGGGTTTGGAATTAGCGTACCGTTGTTGCAGATATAGCCTATCATCTAGTCCAATATTGAGTGCCCTTGTTTATTTCGTAGTGCCGGTCGTAACAATTGGCGACCTTAGACCAGAATATAGTGAACTGAATATTGCAGGTTTTTTATGGAGAAATCTTATTGGCATTTGGGGGTTGAATTTATTTCTCGCATTGTTGGCAGTAGACGTTGTTTTGAGGATACATAGAACTTGTTGGAGTTATTGGTGACCTAGTATTGCACTCAAGAACATCTTCGAATATTTTTGGGTGAATAAAGCTACGCAAGAGTTGGCTATTTTGTCTGGACTTGAGATTTGTTGTTGTTGACTCCATCATGTCACTGGACGGGTCTGAGCATAGTGAGAGCACAGTGCGAGAGGCAGGCGAGGAGGTGGAGAAGGTGGAGTTGTTAAGCGGCATTCGGGTGGTGAACAGTGAGGAGGATGCTAGGATTTTTTTTGGTAAGCCTATGTCGGCGGACCGGGTGTCGGGGCTAGACCGGTACGGACTGCAGTGTGTGGCCACGGTCTTAGTGTTTTCCGGTACTAGAGGTATGTCGAGAAGTGAGCTGGCTGCCTGAGTGCTGGGTGGGGTGCATGGGGTTTCGGGTAGAGCGGGAGCTGGGGCACCTTCGGCCCAGCCCCCATTCCACTCGATTCCTACCGTGGCGCCCCCTCGGGTTCCGGAGCCGGGTACGTTCCCGCAGACCGATGCCCGCTGGCGGTTGGGTATGCCTCTGGGTGATTCACGGGGTGTGTCCCCGATAGTAGCACCCCCTCCTCAAGGTTTGTCTTCCAAGATGTTGTTTCAGCTCGAGCTCGCCAAACTTAAGCAGCAGGAGCGACAGGCTGAGCATGAGCATAAGCAACGAAAGTATGAAGCTGAGCTCAGACAGCAGCAGCAGCAGCGAGAGGCTGAGCTTAAGTATGAGTCTGAAAGGTATCGTGCCGATGTTGACCTAGAGAAAACTCGTGTAGAGGTGACGAGGAACCGGGTCGTCCAGGGGGGTCGAGCCCAGGACCAGTCCCTGTCGCATCTATTAAAGTTGGTTCCAGTGTTTGATGAGTTGGGAGTTACAGAATTTTTTCTCCGGTTCGAGAAAAAGTGCCAGGAGCACCAATGGCCCGAGGAGAAGTGGGCAGCCCTTGTCTCTTCACGATTGACGGGGAAAGCACTCAAGGCATATGATGCTTTGCCCCTAGATTCCTGTGTGAATTACGAGGTGTTGAAAGAGGCTGTCCTGAGGGCGTATGAGCTACAGCCAGAGACCTATACAGTAGGCTGAAGTTTAGGGCGGTTCCAAAAAGAAAGGAGAGTACTTTCCAGGAACACGCTAGAGAGCTGTCAGATGCATTAGAAAATTGGTTAAGGTCGGAGAAGGCAACTACTTTTGATTCAGTAAAACAACTAGTGTTGCTCGAACAATTTTTTAAATGTACTGGCAGTGACTTGACTCTTAACCTTAAAGAAAAGCGACCGAAAACTCTACAAGAGGCGGCTGAGCTGGCTGACCTCAGGTTGTCATTGATTCGCGGGTGCGGGTCTGCACAGAGAGCTGAGGCAGGTAACAAGGGGCGTACCACTCCACCCCCCCGAATTAATGACACAAACAATTATCCATTCAAGAGTACTGTTGCCAATTATGATCCCAAGTCGAAACCCTTCCCGTTAAAGAAAGGCCAGGGCCCTTACCCATCTCAGGAGAAGTCCAAGAGTGAGGTGGAATGTTTCAAGTGTCATGAGAAGGGGCATATTGCGCGCTCATGTCCGAGCACACCGCCTACAGCAGTGGTGTCACTAGTGAGCAACATTGGCGTGTCATTGAGGTCTTCCGCGTTTGCCCGGGGTAAACAGTCGGTTGCAAAGTCATCGCCGGTGCAGAAGCAGCCGGAGGGCTCATCACCTGTCCATGATGTTTTTTGTGGTCATAGGGGGCACGGCACTGTGAGGTGGGCTGGTGCGAGGCATAGGCTTGAGTTGTTGCGTGATACGGGCGCTTCCCAGACACTTGTTAAGAATTTCACTGGCAAGCCTGTTAACGTTGCTCGGGTTGTGGTGGTTCAAGGCATCAATGCTACGCGGTCTTACCCGCTGGTCAGAATGGAGCTTGAGGTGGGCGGTGTGACACGGGAGTTGGATGTGGGTGTGGTGGAGAAGTTGCCAGTTGAGGGGGTCGACCTCCTTCTTGGTAATGACTTTGCGGTGCCCACTTCCGAGGTTCCACCCTTATTCGTTGCCAAGAGGGCGGCCGACACGAGTAGGGAGGAGCAAGAGGGGCTTGAGAGATCTCAGTCCATTCAGGTGTCACAGCCTAGTACCCAAGTTCCAGACCAGCGGAGGAAGGGTCGGAAGGAGAAAGTCGAGGCTGATGGTCGGGTTGAGAGTTTGGACTCAGCGACACTCCTTGGTTACTCGGTACTTGATCCGAAGGTGAGCTCTGGAGTGGCCCCAGAACCTGTCCCCCCTAATGACATGGTAGGGCGTGCTGGCACTCCGCGACAGAGTAGTTCCCAGGTAGAGGAGAGTTGTGGGAACGGGGCTACTGAACTCGAGGACGGGGAAGCATGTTAGGTGAACCTGTTAGAGGAGTTTGTGAGGCAACCACCTGAGCACCCTACTGTCCCTGCGTTGGTCTGCAGCGGCCAAGGTGGAGAAGGAGAGGGGGGCAGTGGGGCACAAGTGGAGGAGAGTCGGGATTGTTATGTCTCGGTGGAGCAGTGGGCGGGGGATACAAGTCAGGTGGCTTTGGAAGCGCTAGAGCACCTGCCTGAGCAGCAGTGTGCAGCTCTCCAGCCCCTGATCGGTCCATACCGCACTGTTTGTGCCGAGCACCCAGGCCTCACAACTCATGCGGTGCACGAGGTTCTGCCGGCAGGTCACTTGAGTGTCAGGAATCCGTTGGCCTCGTTGTTTCAGTGGTTCAAGGTGGGCGACGAGGCTTTGGCATGGTTGTCAGGTCAGGGTCGACCCATGGCTGCTAAGGGTGGTGGTCAAAAGGAGGACTTTGAGCAGATTGGTGAGGTTGGCTGTGGAGTGGATGCGCCCGGCCGTCGCATAGCCTCCCAATGCTGCTCTAGTAAAATGCAACAGCCCTACCATAGACCGACTGTATCTGGCCATGTCGCTGTAAGCGGTGATGCTGCGCAGGCAGATGTAGTTGCAAGGAATGCGAGGGTGCGCATGTACGGTATCGGCGGGGAAGCCTTAGCAATTATGAACTATGGGAGTGACTGCACAGGTGGTACAGATTGTCCCTCTCATGACCTGGCTGTTCTAGGGACGAAGGTGGAGAAGGAGGGAGACTATAGTTTAGAAGCTGTGGTCTCGGCTGGGTTGTGGGAGGGCACTAGGCATGTTGGTTTGCGAGATAAGTTACAACCTCTTGTTCCTGAGAGACAAGAGGAGTTGTTTACTAGGCTGTGGCAGTACGTCTGCATGTTTGTTGCTTCTCCAGGCCTGATGTACGGGGTAGAATCCGACATGGAGGCTGGAGACAGTGCAAGGCTCAAGTTAATTCCCTACCGTATAAATCCTGCTCGACAGCCTGTTGTGAAAGCAGAGCTAGACGACATGTGGAAAATGGGTCTGAGGGATAAAGGATATCGTGAGTGGTCGTTGCCAGTAACTTTGCAACCTGAGTTAAGTGGCAAGATCCGTGTGTACGTTGATTGCAAGAGGTGTGGAAGCATTATCCCTGACAGACGCCTATCCATTACCCAGAGTTGACGACACCATAGACCGCTTCGGGGCTGCCTCGCTCATCACGAAGGTAGAACTAGTGAAAGGTTATTGGCAGGCCCCGTTCCCGGAAAGAGTGAAGAGAAGTGCCTGTCTTGCGATGAACTGGGCAGTTTATCAGTGTCAGGTGTTGTTGTGCTGCTGGAACACAAGTTGGATGTGTGGCATGCTAAGGGCACTGATAATGTTTTGGCTGATTGGTTGTCACAGGAGGGTTTGTTTGCAGCAGAACCTTCGCCGTTCAGTCAGTGTGTGTTGAGAGTGGAGAAAAATTAGGCTTGCCACTGTAGTGCAACGCCGCCAAAAACACTATTAAAAGTATAAAAATATCACATAAAAACTCTTTCTTTTGTATAGTATATAAGTGCAGTATATCACAGCAAGCATCTAAGACACTCTGAGTTGTTGTCTTAGTATGCTAGGCTTGGTGAAGCTTGCTCGTTGAGCGTGATATAATTATTATGATGCTATTATTTTGGGGAAGTGTTGTGCAGATTTTTTTTATATAATGCAGTGTTTTATGTTTGTGATCGTGCCTTGTTTTCACAACTTGGGAGAGTGGCTAGGTGATGCGGGGTTGATGGGCATTCTGTCTGGTCAGATGTGGAGTTCGCCTGTGGCTGAAACGTCCCACATCTTGGGCGGGGTGTTATGCTGGCCAGCTTGCCAGAATGTGCTCGGGAATCGCTAGAGCTCGCCAGGGCAGTGATATGGGCTACAATAATCGTAGAAGGATGTTCTTTCTTTCATAGAGTACATTTTGTCACAGACAGATCAGTGGTGATCTTTATTCTTGTCTGTGACACTTAGAAGTATTTTATATCATTGCTACAATATAAGATGCATGGTGTGAAGTTAAGGAGAGAGAGAGCGGGGTAGGCAGCGTGGTGGTAGTTTGTGCGTGTGTATGTACGTTTGCCTCCCGCGCTCAGAGGAGTTTCCCATGCCCGTGATTGGCCGGCGGCCCTGTCGACGTCATAGAACGCTTGCTCTTCATGACGTAGTCGTCTGTGATTGGCGGCCGCGGTCCTGGGACGGTGGTGCGGGCTCCTGTCCTTGTGTCTCCTGCAGAGCTAGGCGGAGTGTGATAGGTCCTACATGTGTTCCTCCTGTTGTTCTCAAAAACTGTGCTTCCGTGCTGACTCCCTGCCTAGGCAAACTCTTTCGTCTCTGTCTATCCTCTAACGTCTTCCCTTCATGCTGGAAGTTTGCTCACATTCAACCTGTCCCAAAGAAGGGTGACCGCTCTCAACCCTCCAACTATCGTCCAATTGCTCTTATCTCTTGTCTTTCTAAAGTTTTTGAAACTATTCTTGCTTCCAAATTTCTTAAGCATTTCTCTTCTCATAATCTGCTCTCAGATCGCCAGTATGGCTTCCTTAAGGGTCGCTCTACTGGTGATCTTCTTTCATATCTTACTAACTCTTGGTCATCCTCCTTTCGGGACTTCGGTGAAACTTTTTCTATTGCACTAGACATATCGAAAGCCTTCGATAGAGTCTGGCATAAATCTTTAATTTCTAAACTACCCTCCTTCGGTTTCTATCCCTCCATCTGTGCCTTTGTCTCTAATTTCCTTTCCGGCCGTTCCATAGCTGCGGTTGTGGACGGCCATTGTTCACTTCCTCACCCTATAAACTCTGGTGTTCCTCAGGGCTCTGTCCTATCTCCTATTCTCTTTCTAATTTTTATAAATGATCTCCTTAACTGTACCTTAATTCCCATCCATTCATACGCAGACGACTCAACCTTACACTACTCCATTAGTTTTTCAGAACGTCCCAGCCAGCAATCCCTCAACGACAAACGTAATGAAGCCATAGAACTCTTAAATTCTGATCTAAATACTATTTCCAATTGGGGCAGAGAAAACCTTGTTAACTTTAATGCTTCCAAAACCCAATTTCTCCATCTATCTACCCGTCAGGATCTCCCAGCGGACTATCCCTTATTCTTCAACAATACAAAAATCAACCCTTCATCTTCTCTCAATATTCTTGGTGTCTCTTTTTCTTCTGCTTTCATTTGGAAGGACCATATTACCAGTCTTGCTAAGGCAGCCTCCCAGAAGCTGGGTGTGCTCAACCGCCTTAGGGGGTTCTTTTCCCCTGCACAGCTTCTTGCTCTGTACAGGGGCATAGTGCGCCCTTGTATTGAGTATTGTTCACATGTGTGGGGAGGTTCCTCTCACACCGCTCTCCTAGACAAAGTTGAAAGGAAGGCCTTTCGTATCATTAACTCCCGTCCACTCACCAACTCTCTGCAATCTCTCTCTCTCCGCCGCAATGTTGCATCTCTCTCGCTATTCTATCGCTACTATAATAATCAGTGTTCCTCAGAGCTATCCCAGTGCATACCACCTCCTTTACGTAGGGCACGTGGTACCCGTCTTGCAACTCAATCCCACCCCTACTCTGTGCAACTCTCCAACCCAAGAGTGAAACGTTACTCTCAAACTTTCTTCTACTCTACATCTGAGCTCTGGAACTCTCTCCCAGAATCAGTCTTTCCCTCTTCCTATGACTTAAATTGCTTCAAACTCCGTGTGTCCAGGCATTTTGGCTCGAACGTCCCTTGATTTTGGCCCTGTAACTCTTTCAACTATGGGGGAGGCACTCGCTATAGGCAGTTATGCCTTTTGCCTCCCTCAATCACATAGAAAAAAAAAAAAAAAAAAAAAAAAAAAAAAACATGTCCCTTGCAATCTGTCCCCCATATAACCCTCTATACTACTATCTCTCTCTCTGAACTTCTTCGGTTTCATACTTCTCTCTTTATTCAATTACTTATCCCTTCTGGTTCTGCATACGACTTCCATAGTCGGACAGTCGTATTACCAGCACCAGCTCTCACATTTATGTTTGCACTAGTTTTAGGGATTATTAGAGTCGTAGTCAAATGGTACCATAGTGTTGGGGTGCTTCTAATTATTGGGCTGTTCTCTCTTATTATTTAATGCTAGACAGTGGAAGGTATCTTTGGTCGTTGTCTGAGTTATGTATGTGGCAAGTCAGAGCCTGTACAACATCGACGAAGCTAGCTAGCCTGTAACCCTTGTGCATATTTTCCTTTGCGAGTGTAGCAGTATACAAGTGAAGGGCTTTTGCCTACTCTCACCTGTATGATTGCTACCTCATTTTGTTGACCTTTGTGGAGCGCCAGGGCTAGACCAGATACTAGAGATCTGGACTTACCAAGAGAGCCTCCAAGTCACTTAACGTAACATAAGGGAAATCTGTTCAAGGGGAGGCAGTAGGCTACGAGCAAGCTTGCGCTCTGCCTAGCTTCTTAGTACCTTTTTATGCCACTGCTAGACTTTATTAGTGAGAAAGACAGCATCGTGTTTATTAACTTTAATTGTGTATGCTTTAGGAATTATTCACGCTTTATTTTAGCCAAGGTTGATGCATAGTGCACAACCCAGTTGGCTATTACGTTGGCTACGGAAGTACTGTTCCTGGGTGGTTATTATTAGTGCTGTCACAGAGTTTTGCACTCCCTTGTTATATATATGTATCCTACTTATTGGTGTATTTAAGATACACGCTTTGGTGTCCTGCCCCTGCCTTTATTCATGTTCTGTATTAACGAGCATCTTAGAGCATCAGACCTTTTTAGAAGATTCCATCTCTGATTGCTGTAGGACTAGACTTCCAGTGTTTTCATAGAGCATTGTAGAGTTTAGTGTTGAGTACAGACGCACACTAAAATTAACGTAAGCATATAATTTTTATTTAATCTTGTTATAGTTTATTCAAGCATTGTTATTACTTTAGAGCATTTTTATTAACGTAAAGTACTCCTGTTGTGAGCAGGCTTTGCCGTCATCGGTAAGCCTTTGTAGAAGTGCACTAAAACCGAGTTAATTGATACCCCGTTATCCAGGAGATTAACTCTGGAGGGTTTAAGTGTTTTGTTCGCCGGCGAAATAGTTCAAGGGTTTGGAATTAGCGTACCGTTGTTGCAGATGTAGCCTATCATCTAGTCCATTATTGAGTGCCCTTGTTTATTTCGTAGTGCCGGTCGTAACAATTGGCGACCTTAGACCAGAATATAGTGAACTGAATATTGCAGGTTTTTTATGGAGAAATCTTATTGGCATTTGGGGGTTGAATTTATTTCTCGCATTGTTGGCAGTAGACATTGTTTTGAGGATACATAGAACTTGTTGGAGTTATTGGTGACCTAGTATTGCACTCAAGAACATCTTCGAATATTTTTGGGTGAATAAAGCTACGCAAGAGTTGGCTATTTTGTCTGGACTTGAGATTTGTTGTTGTTGACTCCATCATGTCACTGGACGGGTCTGAGCATAGTGAGAGCACAGTGCGAGAGGCAGGCGAGGAGGTGGAGAAGGTGGAGTTGTTAAGCGGCATTCGGATGGTGAACAGTGAGGAGGATGCTAGGATTTTTTTTGGTAAGCCTATGTCGGCGGACCGGGTGTCGGGGCTAGACCGGTACGGACTGCAGTGTGTGGCCACGGTCTTAGTGTTTTCCGGTACTAGAGGTATGTCGAGAAGTGAGCTGGCTGCCTGTGTGCTGGGTGGGGTGCATGGGGTTTCGGGTAGAGCGGGAGCTGGGGCACCTTCGGCCCAGCCCCCATTCCACTCGATTCCTACCGTGGCGCCCCCTCGGGTTCCGGAGCCGGGTACATTCCCGCAGGCCGATGCCCGCTGGCGGTTGGGTATGCCTCTGGGTGATTCACGGGGTGGGTCCCCGATAGTAGCACCCCCTCCTCAAGGTTTGTCTTCCAAGATGTTGTTTCAGCTCGAGCTCGCCAAACTTAAGCAGCAGGAGCGACAAGCTGAGCATGAGCATAAGCAACGAAAGTATGAAGCTGAGCTCAGACAGCAGCAGCAGCAGCGAGAGGCTGAGCTTAAGTATGAGTCTGAAAGGTATCGTGCCGATGTTGACCTAGAGAAAACTCGTGTAGAGGTGACGAGGAACCGGGTTGTCCAGGGGGGTCGAGCCCAGGACCAGTCCCTGTCGCATCTATTAAAGTTGGTTCCAGTGTTTGATGAGTTGGGTGTTACAGAATTTTGTCTCCGGTTCGAGAAAAAGTGCCAGGAGCACCAATGGCCCGAGGAGAAGTGGGCAGCCCTTGTCTCTTCACGATTGACGGGGAAAGCACTCAAGGCATACGATGCTTTGCCCCTAGATTCCTGTGTGAATTACGAGGTGTTGAAAGAGGCTGTCCTGAGGGCGTATGAGCTACAGCCAGAGACCTATAGGCTGAAGTTTAGGGCGGTTCCAAAAAGAAAGGAGAGTACTTTCCAGGAACACGCTAGAGAGCTGTCAGATGCATTAGAAAATTGGTTAAGGTCGGAGAAGGCAACTACTTTTGATTCAGTAAAACAACTAGTGTTGCTCGAACAATTTTTTAAATGTACTGGCAGTGACTTGACTCTTAACCTTAAAGAAAAGCGACCGAAAACTCTACAAGAGGCGGCTGAGCTGGCTGACCTCAGGTTGTCATTGATTCGCGGGTGCGGGTCTGCACAGAGAGCTGAGGCAGGTAACAAGGGGCGTACCACTCCACCCCCCCCCCGAATTAACCCGGGAGCTGCGGGAAGACTCTTAAGAGTTCCCCCGGCGGACTGCGGGAAGACTCTCTGGAGTAAGTAAAACTAAAAATCAAATTTTTACATCGAAAAAAAAATATTTTTTTATTTTTATTTTTTTATTTTTTTATTTTTGTTTGGCCCCTGGGCCATGCAAAATCTCAGTCCTCTACCTCCCCTCCTTCCCCACTTTCCTCCTATTCCTCAGTTATCACCTATTTTCCCTATTATTCCCTTATTCTGAGGTATATTTTCGTGCTAACATTAGCGAGTTGCAAGCAGGGTGTTGTCATCACTGATGGCCATCGAGTGCAAGAGAGAGAGAGAGAGTATCGATCGACTGTGTCGCAGTGGCCTTGGGGAAAATTGGCGGGAAGCTAGCTTGCCTCACCCATACATTATACAACTCGCGGGCTATATCTCCGATTTTGACCATCCAAACGCTGTTTTCACTCGTTTTATTGTTGTTTCAGGTTAATACCTTTATAATCAACCCATAATAGGCGCATATGGATAATTATTAATGCTATTAATGGTACAATGAATATTTTAGTGACGAAAAACCTCAAATACGTCAGCACAGGGGGACGTTTTCATTTACCCCTGTGCGCACTTCAGAGGTTAATGACACAAACAATTATCCATTCAAGAGTACTGTTGCCAATTATGATCCCAAGTCGAAACCCTTCCCGTTAAAGAAAGGCCAGGGCCCTTACCCATCTCAGGGGAAGTCCAAGAGTGAGGTGGAATGTTTCAAGTGTCATGAGAAGGGGCATATTGCGCGCTCATGTCCGAGCGCACCGCCTACAGCAGTGGTGTCACTAGTGAGCAACATTGGCGTGTCATTGAGGTCTTCCGCGTTTGCCCGGGGTAAACAGTGGGTTGCAAAGTCATCGCCGGTGCAGAAGCAGCCGGAGGGCTCATCACCCGTCCATGATGTTTTTTGTGGTCATAGGGGGCACGGCACTGTGAGGTGGGCTGGTGCGAGGCATAGGCTTGAGTTGTTGCGTGATACGGGCGCTTCCCAGACACTTGTTAAGAATTTCACTGGCAAGCCTGTTAACGTTGCTCGGGTTGTGGTGGTTCAAGGCATCAATGCTACGCGGTCTTACCCGCTGGTCAGAATGGAGCTTGAGGTGGACGGTGTGACACGGGAGTTGGATGTGGGTGTGGTGGAGAAGTTGCCAGTTGAGGGGGTCGACCTCCTTCTTGGTAATCACTTTGCGGTGCCCACTTCCGAGGTTCCACCCTTAGTCGTTGCCAAGAAGGCGGCCGACACGAGTAGGGAGGAGCAAGAGGGGCTTGAGAGATCTCAGTCCATTCAGGTGTCACAGCCTAGTACCCAAGTTCCAGACCAGCGGAGGAAGGGTCGGAAGAAGAAAGTCGAGGCTAATGGTCGGGTTGAGAGTTTGAACTCAGCGACACTCCTTGGTTACTCGGTACTTGATCCGAAGGTGAGCTCTGGAGTGGCCCCAGAACCTGTCCCCCCTAATGACATGGTAGGGCGTGCTGGCACTCCGCGACAGAGTAGTTCCCAGGTAGAGGAGAGTTGTGGGAACGGGGCTACTGAACTCGAGGACGGGGAAGCATGTTAGGTGAACCTGTTAGAGGAGTTTGTGAGGCAACCACCTGAGCAGCCTACTGTCCCTGCGTTGGTCTGCAGCGGCCAAGGTGGATAAGGAGAGGGGGGCAGTGGGGCACAAGTGGAGGAGAGTCGGGATTGTTATGTCTCGGTGGAGCAGTGGGCGGGGGATACGAGTCAGGTGGCTTTGGAAGCGCTAGAGCACCTGCCTGAGCAGCAGTGTGCAGCTCTCCAGCCCCTGATCGGTCCATACCGCACTGTTTGTGCCGAGCACCCAGGCCTCACAACTCATGCGGTGCACGAGGTTCCGCCGGCAGGTCACTTGAGTGTCAGGAAACCGTTGGCCTCGTTGTTTCAGTGGTTCAAGGTGGGCGATGAGGCTTTGGCATGGTTGTCAGGTCAGGGTCGACCCATGGCTGCTAAGGGTGGTGGTCAAAAGGAGGACTTTGAGCAGATTGGTGAGGTTGGCTGTGGAGTGGATGCGCCCGGCCGTCGCATAGCCTCCCAATGCTGCTCTAGTAAAATGCAACAGCCCTACCATAGACCGACTGTATCTGGCCATGTCGCTGTAAGCGGTGATGCTGCGCAGGCAGATGTAGTTGCAAGGAATGCGGGGGTGCGCATGTACGGTATCGGCGGGGAAGCCTTAGCAATTATGACCTATGGGAGTGACTGCACAGATGGTACAGATTGTCCCTCTCATGACCTGGCTGTTCTAGGGACGAAGGTGGAGAAGGAGGGAGACTATAGTTTAGAAGCTGTGGTCTCGGCTGTGTTGTGGGAGGGCACTAGGCATGTTGGTTTGCGAGATAAGTTGCAACCTCTTGTTCCTGAGAGACAAGAGGAGTTGTTTACTAGGCTGTGGCAGTACGTCTGCATGTTTGTTGCTTCTCCAGGCCTGATGTACGGGGTAGAATCCGACATGGAGGCTGGAGACAGTGCAAGGCTCAAGTTAATTCCCTACCGTATAAATCCTGCTCGACAGCCTGTTGTGAAAGCAGAGCTAGACGACATGTGAAAAATGGGTCTGAGGGATAAAGGATATCGTGAGTGGTCGTTGCCAGTAACTTTGCAACCTGAGTTAAGTGGCAAGATCCGTGAGTACGTTGATTGCAAGAGGTGTGGAAGCATTATCCCTGACAGACGCCTATCCATTACCCAGAGTTGACGACACCATAGACCGCTTCGGGGCTGCCTCGCTCATCACGAAGGTAGAACTAGTGAAAGGTTATTGGCAGGCCCCGTTCCCGGAAAGAGTGAAGAGAAGTGCCAGTCTTGCGATGAACTGGGCAGTTTATCAGTGTCAGGTGTTGTTGTGCTGCCGGAACACAAGTTGGATGTGTGGCATGCTAAGGGCACTGATAATGTTTTGGCTGATTGGTTGTCACGGGAGGGTTTGTTTGCAGGAGAACCTTCGCCGTTCAGTCAGTGTGTGTTGAGAGTGGAGAAAAATTAGGCTTGCCACTGTAGTGCAACGCCGCCAAAAACACTATTAAAAGTATAAAAATCTCACATAAAAACTCTTTCTTTTGTATAGTATATAAGTGCAGTATATCACAGCAAGCATCTAAGACACTCTGAGTTGTTGTCTTAGTATGCTAGGCTTGGTGAAGCTTGCTCGTTGAGCGTGATATAATTATTATGATGCTATTATTTTGGGGAAGTGTTGTGCAGATTTTTTTTATATAATGCAGTGTTTTATGTTTGTGATCGTGCCTTGTTTTCACAACTTGGGAGAGTGGCTAGGTGATGCGGGGTTGATGGGCATTCTGTCTGGTCAGATGTGGAGTTCGCCTGTGGCTGAAACGTCCCACATCTTGGGCGGGGTGTTACGCTGGCCAGCTTGCCAGAATGTGCTCGGGACTCGTTAGAGCTCGCCAGGGCAGTGATATGGGCTACAATAATCGTAGAAGGATGTTCTTTCTTTCATAGAGTACATTTTGTCACAGACAGATCAGTGGTGATCTTTATTCTTGTCTGTGACACTTAGAAGTATTTTATATCATTGCTACAATATAAGATGCATGGTGTGAAGTTAAGGAGAGAGAGAGCGGGGTAGGCAGCGTGGTGGTAGTTTGTGCGTGTGTATGTACGTTTGCCTCCCGCGCTCAGAGGAGTTTCCCACGCCCGTGATTGGCCGGCGGCCCTGTCGACGTCATAGAACGCTTGCTCTTCATGACGTAGTTGTCTGTGATTGGCGGCCGCGGTCCTGGGACGGTGGTGCGGGCTCCTGTCCTTGTGTCTCCTGCAGAGCTAGGCGGAGTGTGATAGGTCCTACATGTCCCTTGCAATCTGTCCCCCATATAACCCTCTATACTACTATCTCTCTCTCTGAACTTCTTCGGTTTCATACTTCTCTCTTTATTCAATTACTTATCCCTTCTGGTTCTGCATACGACTTCCATAGTCGGACAGTCGTATTACCAGCACCAGCTCTCACATTTATGTTTGCACTAGTTTTAGGGATTATTAGAGTCATAGTCAAATGGTACCATAGTGTTGGGGTGCTTCTAATTATTGGGCTGTTCTCTCTTATTATTTAATGCTAGACAGTGGAAGGTATCTTTGGTCGTTGTCTGAGTTATGTATGTGGCAAGTCAGAGCCTGTACAACATCGACGAAGCTAGCTAGCCTGTAACCCTTGTGCATATTTTCCTTTGCGAGTGTAGCAGTATACAAGTGAAGGGCTTTTGCCTACTCTCACCTGTATGATTGCTACCTCATTTTGTTGACCTTTGTGGAGCGCCAGGGCTAGACCAGATACTAGAGATCTGGACTTACCAAGAGAGCCTCCAAGTCACTTAACGTAACATAAGGGAAATCTGTTCAAGGGGAGGCAGTAGGCTACGAGCAAGCTTGCGCTCTGCCTAGCTTCTTAGTACCTTTTTATGCCACTGCTAGACTTTATTAGTGAGAAAGACAGCATCGTGTTTATTAACTTAAATTGTGTATGCTTTAGGAATTATTCACGCTTTATTTTAGCCAAGGTTGATGCATAGTGCACAACCCAGTTGGCTATTACGTTGGCTACGGAAGTACTGTTCCTGAGTGGTTATTATTAGTGCTGTCACAGAGTTGTTGCACTCCCTTGTTATATATATGTATCCTACTTATTGGTGTATTTAAGATACACGCTTTGGTGTCTTGCCCCTGCATTTATTCATGTTCTGTATTAACGAGCATCTTAGAGCATCAGACCTTTTTAGAAGATTCCATCTCTGATTGCTGTAGGACTAGACTTCCAGTGTTTTCATAGAGCATTGTAGAGTTTAGTGTTGAGTACAGACTCACACTAAAGTTAACGTAAGCATATCATTCTTTATTTAATCTTGTTATAGTTTATTCAAGCATTGTTATTACTTTAGAGCATTTTTATTAACGTAAAGTACTCCTGTTGTGAGCAGGCTTTGCCATCATCGGTAAGCCTTTGTAGAAGTGCACTAAAACCAAGTTAATTGATACCCCGTTATCCAGGAGATTAACTCTGGAGGGTTTAAGTGTTTTGTTCGTTGGAGAAATAGTTCGAGGGTTTGGAATTAGCGTACCGTTGTTGCAGATATAGCCTATCATCTAGTCCAATATTGAGTGCCCTTGTTTATTTCGTAGTGCCGGTCGTAACACTCCTGAAAGCGTGGACGATACTATCACATGTGAGATTGGTGACTACTTCGATGTGTATCGACCTGGTGACAGCACAGGTTAATAGGATCATGTAAGCCTTGACTGTTGAGTCTTTGATAGAGATTGCTCCACTATAGTCCACCCCAGTGACCTTATAGGGTTCTTGAGGACCAGGGGTGGTCCGCAGGGCAGGCAAAGGGGGTAGTCCGGCATAGTCGTAGGGTTTACCTTGTAGCCGACAACATTTTAGGCAATTGCGCAGTACTTTTTTCACCACCTGCCGGATTCTAGGGACCCACCATTTCTGTCTTATGTAGGTAACCACGTGGCCGACTCCATAATGGCAACAGAGCCGATGGCACCTATCTACAATTAGGTGGGTCAAGAGATGTTTGGAGGGCAGAAGTTTTGGATACTTGCACATTTCCGAGATAGCTGCTAATCTCAATCTGCCTCCACAATGTATAATCTCTCCCTTCAGGTGTAGTCCTAACTGACAAATCAAATTATTTATGGACTGTTCACCCTTCACTAGTATTGAGTATTCCTTCGGGTAACTTTCATTTTGGCATAATTTGAGTAGAATATTATCTGCAGGTATGATTTAATTTATGTTGAGGTGAGCACTACCTGTGGGAGGCAGGCCATTTACTTTCGCCTTCAAATTTTTTATGAAACGTATCACCCATGCCGCGACACGCTGTAATTTTTCATAGCTGCTATATCTGTCCCAGTCCCATAACTGTGTGTCATCTGGGGGCGCCGTGCCTACGATTTGGGTCACGATACCAGCGGGCTGCTCTTTGAGAACTATATTCTCTGGCCATCCATCGGGGTTTGGGAGCCAACTAGGCCCATTCCACCACAACGCAGAAGAATTCAAATACTTAGCAGACACGCCTCGAGATACGATATCATTTGGGTTCTCTTTAGTCAACACATACCGGAAATGAGCAGTCGGGACTAGGGCATGTATCTCGTCGATGCGGTTTGTGACATACACTGATAATTTCTTTTTACTATTTATCCAGTGTAGGGTAATCTGACTGTCACTCCACACATAGGTTTCAGAGATATGAAGTTTATCTTTATAGGCTACCTCAATAAAGTTTACAATTCTTGCGGCAAGCAAAACTGCAGTTAATTCCATTTTAGGAATAGAAAGGGACTTGATTGGCACGACTTTGCCCTTTGCCATGACCAAATGGGTGCCTTCTGACCCAACAAGATACACAGCAGTCCCATATGCTATACTGCTGGCATCAGCGAATGCACGTAGGGATACAGCATGATCGTATACAACCCTCCGAGCAAACTAAATATGACTACAGAGTACCAGATCATCTACTAACCCCAGCCATTCCGTGTTCAAGTCTTCAGAAAGATCCTCGTCCCAATCAAATTTTAGTCTCCACAATTGCTGGAGAAATATTCTAGACCTTATAGACACTGGCAATAAAACACCTAAAGGATCAAAGAGTTTGGCAGGAAATCTCAAACATTCACGCTTTTTCACATGCTCGACCAGAGTGTACTGTACTCCAAAGGAAAGATAATCAGAAGCCGTCTCCCATACTAGTCCAAGAACTCTCACCAGTTCCTGCTGTTCAGCAGCAACACCATCCCTTTGTAACACCTCTCTCAGAACAGACTATTGGTAGCCCATTGACGCAGGAACAAGTGGGCATTGTCCATAACTTCACGAGCCATACCGTATGCAAGGACGAGGGAATCTTCATTGTCCCCCGTACCTTGAAGATTATCGATATATAGCCCGGCCCTAATTTCCTGTACAATCTTTGGGTCTACTTCAACAAGGGAAAGATGTTTTAGGATGGTTGCCTTCAGCAGAAACTGGGAGCAGGTAGTGCCAAACAATACAACCTGGAACCGATAACATTGTAGAGGCGAATGCAGTCGAAGAGGATCTTTTGGCCACATGAACCTGGTGTAATCTCTGTTGTCTTCATGTAGTTTCAACATTAAGAAGGCTTTCTCAATGTCATTGACCCACGCATACTGATGCAGACGGAATCTCAACAAGACTTGAGCTAACTCCGGTACTAAAGGTGGTCCCGTGTACAGACAGTCATTCAGACTGGGCTTGTACTGGTTAACCTTAGCGGAACAATCAAATACAATACGAACCGGAGTAGTCCTGCTTTCCTTTACGATCCCATGATGTGCCAGATAGTGACATGACCCAGTCATCGAATGGAACCTCCTCAATGAAACCACGCGACAACTGATCAGAAATTACCTGTGAATATTGTTGACAAAATCCAGGGTCAGCAATAAACCTCTTCTGGATTCCTCGTAACCTACCCACAGCCAAACCTTTGTTGGTGGGCAACCGTCCTTTTCTTCGGTCCAGGGCAGACGTACCTGATACTGTTGACTCTCAGGATCATACGTGACTGTTTCCTCATATGTGGTCAAAGCTTGCCGTTCGACTTGTGAATGCTCTTTAGGGGAGATACCAATATGGTCTAAATCCCACAAAACACGTAATTCTTTATGACATGGTAATTGTCCAGTAGACATATATTGATCTACTGGGGTCACTGCCACTTTAAGTATTGTAACAACCTCAGTGTTGGAGCTAGACGTGGTTGCCGCATAAGAACCACTAAGAGTATTTGGTAGGGAGTAAAATCAAATTTCCGGCCCTTTTGTATCCAGGTCGTACTATGTTGTAGTACTGGTCGGCACCTATTAGTAGCTCTAATTGTGCTGTCTTGGTAATGTATGAGTCGGCCAATTTTATGCCACGCCGCTGTAAACTAGTGATTTCAACCTTTAGACTAGTTTTGCCCTTGTGTTCGGGGAGATCATCGACAACTATTGCATCAAGACGATGATATTTGCCACGATGTATATACTTTAGTGCTACAACAGGATACTCACGAGAGGTTTGGGTTCCGGTGAAGCCGTGAAGATTCAATTGTTCCGTTCCCTTTGGTTCATAAGAAAGGGAAGGTAATACAGAACTCTTCACGAAAGTCCTCTGCGAGCACTGATCAAGTAGCGATCTGACCTTTACGGTCTTCTTGTACTTACCCTTTACAGGCAGCTGAACTGTGGGTAAAATTACTGTCTGTTTACTCATACTTACGGACATTGTTGATGAGGTTGTTGGAGTTGACTCTACTCTATTACTACTACCACCACCTGCTGAACTTACCTCTCTCTGCTTTTGGCACAGGGAGTGAAAATGTTTGCCACGGCAGAATTTACAATTCTTAATATTAGGGTTTGTACACCCGTTACTACCGTGTTCACTGGAGAGACACCCAACACAGGGCTGTAGATGCCTGGCTCTCTTTATTCTGAGAGAACCTGTCTTATATTTAAAGCATATGTACCAGGGATGATTTTTCCCGCTACACAATTTACAGATAAATTGACTGCTATTGCTCTGCGTCGTGAATGTAGCTGTAGCCATAGGAAATTCCTTCACATGGGTATCTTGACCCAGCATGTTGTAGAGTTCTGCTTGAAAACACTGTGTAAAAGTCTTATAATCTAGACTCTGATCATCCATCTCCCTCCTAACGGTTTCCTTAACTGGTGATGGCAATTTATTCAAGAGTATTACCACGCAGAATTCCTCTAAACTTACCCTATGACTAGTCATAGATCGCATCGCACTTTCCATATTGGCGTAAAAAGCCTTTAGTTGTGCTGTTTGACATTTAGGTGAGACAAGGTCATGAAAGTTCATGATGTGTGCTGCTTTTACTCTGTCGGGATGCCGAAGGTCTCCTGTAGCAAGTCCACGGCAGGCCCATAACTTGCACCCTCAACCGTAAACCCTTCTACTAGTTTATAGGCGTCTCCCTGTAGCTGACCCCTTAAGTACATTAGTGTTTTAATCGCACTTAAATCAGTCCTGTCATGCACCACACATCTAAACATATCGCAGAATCCCGTCAATAATGTGGGGTCGCCAGCGAAGGTGGGCAAAGTCAGGTGCGGCAATTTAACACCCGATACTTTCTTTACTTCAGACTGATTTTGCCTTTTTGGTGTACCCAGTTTCTCCTTCAGAGTAGCGATTATCCCATACATATCAAATAAGTAGATGGTATCCTCTTGGGTTTCCTTAAAATATTCGGTGTCAGAGGTATATAGCGGCAACAAGACTTCTTGATTGGCTTCAAACTTGGCCACCTGTGTCTGCACGCAATGTAATTTTGCCTCGACTTCTACCCGAGTTGCGGTTTCCAAGAACTCCTTTAAATCCCTTGATAGGACAGTTAATGACCCTTTTATGCCTGCCCTACGGCGTTTGCCTTGGGCTAAAACGTCCATTGTCACCTTTAGTCAAAAGCGGATGGAAATTGCGAAATACAAAAAATTTACTAAAGTTTAGCCAGAAGAGAAAAATTCTTCCGCCGATCAAACTCGGTTCAGAATCAACACTTAAACACGATGGCGGTATTCATTGGTGGGAACTTATTACATGGTGATATCAAAGATCAAAGTAAGAACACACATGTTGAAATAAATTTACTTAATTTATCATTTGTGATAAGGCAAACACTTTAAATCGCAAATAATTAAATTTGGTAAGCTAGATTATATTCTAGTTCAAGAAGTTAGACTAACATAATACTTAATTTAGAAGTTTAGGTTTAATTATTGGAAATATAAATTTAGGTTAGGCTAACTTACTAGACACCAAAACTCAATCATTTAATGAGAATAACACTTAGGTTAGGCTAACATAAAAATACTCAAATTCAATTTAGGTTAGACTAATTTTATAACGACTTTAACCCACTGAACCCCAGCTAATTAATAATAAATGTACACCCCAGGACCAGCAGGTTGTAAACAAATGTTTTTTTTTCCAGAAAACACCAGGAATGGGTTAGAAATGAAGGAAAACCCACAAAAAACGATCCCCTAGGTCATTAAGGGGTCCTACGGTGTGCCCGAAAGTCGGAATTAACATGGGGAAATGGGTAGGCAAAAACAGATTTTTGCACGCTCACGCGCACACGGTTGTACTTTGAGAGTTTTCAACCATCGGCATTGTTGCGTGGGATACTTACACAGTTCCCATACAAATCTAAGCCCTGTAGGTGCCATAGGACCGGAGTAATTAACCAGGATGCACCTTATGCGTCCCTGTGGTTTAGCGTTACATACATTGCGGACGCAAACCCTGCGTCGCTGGGGTTCTGTGGGTTAAATTTTAAGAAAATATTTATGCCAACCTTAACCCCCTCAGACATATTATGTTCCAATAAGTCCGAGGAGGCGGGAGCCCGGTATCCTTGCCACCGCCTCGCACTACACTCACAACAACACTGCGGCCGTTAGAATTATCGGAGGTGGCTGAGGTTGCCACCAACGGTTTTATCGTAAGCTAACTTATCGGACTTACTGAGCTCCATATGACGCTAGAGCGTCATATAACTTATTAGCGAGCCATGAAGATAAGTCCATATGACGCACTAGCATCATATGAGTTTTTGGCGCACTCGGCCATATGACGCGGTAGTGTTATATATGTCTGAAAGAGTTAAGATTGATTGAAATGTTGAATAGGTAGAGCTAACCTAATTAGTGATACTTTAGAATGTGATAAGGTGTTGGGCTAACTAATATTATTCAATACAGAAAAGTTCGAACCACCAGAGCTGTTGGTTCGGCACCGAAGATTAAACAAGCCGAATAAACAATCTCCCCAGGGTATCGAGCCCTCTCTGATACAAATACTTCCTCACCAATATCTCCACCTGTAGCGCCATGCTTATAAAATATGTGAAACATGTAAGTGTGGACTCGAAAGGGTACTAGATACTGCGTTGCACCCTCGCGGCCGCCTGGCCGACAACACAATAACACAACCACGCAACCGCGCTAGTTGTACCGCCGCACCACCGTACAAACCATGTCCCCAGCACACCACAAGAAACCGAGATGATTTAAGTAATTGTTTTCGTTCAAAGGTCCATTTATTATGTGGATATTATTGGAGGAAATTAACTGTAAATTGAAGAACACCACACAAAAGTATATTACCTAGTTGCTGGGACGTAGGCGACGGGATAGGGTTAATGTGGAGTGGTAACAAGGTAACAGGTTGGCGATGGAGTTGTGTGATGACAAGTGGTGATCAAGAGGAAATTAGTGGATAGTTAATGATGGAAGGGGGCCTCAAGATTTAAATTATAATTAGTAGGATAATAGATGATAGGTGAATTGATGGGAATCTACCCTGAGGTTAGTTCTAATGGTTAATGGAATGATGACAAGAGAAAATTGTACTGTCGGCGGTGGTAGTTGGAGAGCAAGTGAGGTCCCAGACAAATTTTTTGGAACCTTTAGTTCTTCGCACGCTTGCGCAAACAGGTCGGGAGAACATTTCCCTACCAAAAATGTACTACCCAAGTTCATAGGAACAATATATTACTACTTAATATCTAATACAGAACATAATTCAATATTCTTCCCATTTATACTAAATCATATTATTATGATTCTTATTCCTACAAACTTATTACTTATTACTTAAGATTACACTTATATTTAGACTGTCCAATACTTATGGAAATAAAAGTATGGCCAACAGAAGAGGTAAAAATAGCTGTGGAAGAGAAGAAGAAAGCGTATAGAGAGTGGTGGAGTAGAAGAGGGAGTGAAGATTTGGAGAGGCAGAAAAGAGCTAGGTACTTGGAGAAAAAGAGAGTGGTGAAGAGAATAGTGAAGGAAATTAAGAGAAGAGTAGATGAGGAATTTGGAAGGAATCTGAGTGTAAAATGGAGGGAATGTAAGAAACTGTTCTGGAAAGAAGTCAAGAAAGTTAGGGAAGGTAGCAAAGGAAACAGTAAGGGTGTGAAAGATAAGAATGGGCGAGTGCTAGCCAAGAAGCAAGAGAGAGTCGAAAGATGGAGGGAGTACTTCAATGAATGGCTGAATGTATGGAATGAAGCAACAGCAAACATAGTTGGATGGGGTATGGGAGGGAAAAGAAGAGAATTAGTGGAGGAGGAGGTGGGGATCAGGTCAGAAGTGTATGAAGCCATGAAAAGAGTGGAGTTGGGGAAAGCACCAGGAATAGATGGAGTGTGTGGGGAAATGTTGAGGTAAGGTGGTGAGATAGTGATCGAATGGGTATGGAAAATGTGCAAACTAGCATGGGAGAAGGGGAGTGCACCTGATGACTGGAAGACAGGCATATTTGTCCCCCTAAATAATGGTAAAGGGGAAAGAGGAGTATGTGGTAACCACCGAGGAATATGTCTTCTAAGCGTAGAAGGGAAGGTGTACAGTAGAGTAGTGACTGAGAGAGTGAGAGTGAGAACGGAGAAATGGATAGGTGACGAGCATGGTGGGTTTAGGAAGGGAAGAGGATGTGTAGATTAGATTTTTATCCTGAAAAGTGTTATGGAGAAATATCTGGAGAAGCAACTGTTACGACCGGGCACTCGGGTACACTAGGGCTCTTACACAGGACTCGAGTATGGCTCGCTGCCACAACGGAAACACACGATCCCAACCCCAGAGTACTGCCAGCCGAACAAAAAACGCCACTACCCTCCAGAGTTCTATCTGCTATAACGGGGTATACAAGAACTCGGTACTAGCGTTTCACACAACAGACTAATAACAAGACGGGAGTTATCTAGTCTGGTCAACAATCAAACAAAGAAGAAAGTACTACAACACTAAAGAATAGTGTTGGCCGAAGCCGAAGTAATCCACCCTTGACTAAGAACTTAAGAAGTCCTCCACCCTCTACTTCGGATCGGCACTATTACGTTACGTTAAACAATAGTCCTCGAGCATCAAGCAAGGAATCTTCTGATAAAGTTAGATGCTTCTCGAATACTCGTAAGAAGTAAGTATCGGATTTTGAACAGCAATTCAATAAGTAACACACTGGCAATTAACTAATATTAAAGGCTTTAAATTGACATAAGAAGAATTATAAGAATAGACAATAGTAAATGGCAAACATTAAGAAGAAGTACTCCGACAATGCACTGACAATAGCCTACTAGGATTGTGCTCGTGGGCCACTAATCTCTAAAGTAGCTAAGCGTGCCACACATGAAATCAATAGTGCATAAACAATAACATACATAAGGAGAAGCTTCAATACTATGCTGTATCTGCTGGTCGAGCAAAGTCTAGCTGGGATATCTAAGGTTAGGAAACAATGGCTGAGCAAGCGGCTCGTAGCCTAGCGAGGTCCTTAAGACTGTGCGGCCAAATTACGTTAATTGACGGGATGCTCTCTTGAGAGATCCAGATCACTAGTATCTGGTTCTCTCCTGGCGATCCTCTCAAAGTCAAGCAAACGAGATAGCACAGTGTTGGGTGGCAGAGGCAAAAGCCCTCACTCGCAACACAGTGCTAAACTCTCAAGGTACACAGTCAGAAAGACCACCTAGGCTTCCCACGTCTCCGTTGCAATTGTACCGGTTCAACCAAAACCTAGTACTCATAGGAAATCACAACTCCCGAAACCTTATCCCAGTCTAGCATTACCTAAACCAGCAGAAAACAGGAACATGGATAATCGTACACAGGGAAATGCATATACGAGTGCAACAAACATCAATCAATCCTATTCTAGTTATCCCTTCCAAAATAGGCTATCTAACAGGCATATATCTCGTGAGAACTCAAGCGATAATACTTTGGCTGACTAAATCTGCACCAAAGGGATCATGGGTTAAAAAGGGATGAGAAGAGAAGAAGATAGGCTGTTCAGAGAGTAGAGAAAGTTCACATCAGTCGGAAGAATATGGATAGTTGCAAGGGATATGAGAAGTCGCTCTGCCTGATGAGTTCTAAAGAATTGTGGCGAGGACCTCTCCTTTTTATACTCGGCCCTCTAGCGGCATATCGCAAACTACTAAGGACCGCCCACTGACAATCATTACGTCATATTCTCTCTCAATCTGGGATCGACAAAGGATTTCCCACGCGCTTGAGGAGGGAGGAGGGAGGAGGGAGGAGGGAGGGAGGCCTACCTACCTCGTGGCGCGCTCACTGGCCGTCGTTACATAACTCTCTCTCTTCTCCTCATTATATATAAGTCCCACACACAATACTTATATCTAATGATATAAAATAGAACTCGTTGACTTAGAAGAAAACAAAATACATAATTATAATACTTATAGTACAACGGCTCACATAAACTGAGTTAGGAAACTCTACACGGACTACAGCCAAAGTTCCTGCCCTGACGATCCTAGCGAGAGTGGGGTCTGACTGAGCGTTCTGTACAGCATGCTCATACTCGGCATGCGTCACACCTCCCCCAAGATTTTACTTGCTCAACCCTGAGCTAAAATCTGACACGCAGAACCTCATCAAACCCCCCACACCCAGCGACCGCATGGCACTAAAACAACGCTGAGTTTATCACTAAAACACATCTTATAAAAAAAAAATTCACATTTCATAACTCCTCCCTAACAATAGCAAAAGACATAATATCATGCTCCCAGAGCGAGCTTACAGCAGCTCAGCCGTTTGATAGTTCGTGGACTACTCAAACTCTATAGGCTATGACAAACTTATACAATTATCTATAACAAAAGAAAGAGTTTTTTTATGATTTTTATATTTTAATATGTTTTTTCCGGCTGCACTATAAGGGCAGCCTATTTTTTCTTCTATACCAAACGCTCAACTCCTGCTTTACGACCCAATACGCTGGGCTACAACCGCGAGCCAACAAGCACCAAGCGCAAAATACTACTCAAACTAAAGCAGGAGGCTACCCGTGTGTCAATCTCTCCGGGATCATACACCTGTGATAGCCTACGACTGATCATCTACCCTCGATAAACAATCCGCGATCACATTGTCACATCCCGCAATATGACGGATGTCCAGGTTATACTCCTGCAACATCAAAGACCACCTGGTCAGTCTCATATTGCGATTGTGAAATTGATTTAGGAATCTCAAAGGGTGATGATCAGTGTAGATAACCACGACTGGGCCATAGGCTGGAACATACACCTCGAAGTGCCTGAGCGACAGCACAATCGCCAGTAATTCCTTTTCTATTGTAGAATAGTTCTTTTGTGCAGCATTGAACTTCTTAGAAAAGAAACTTACTGGGTGTTCCACACCTTCATTGTCTGTCTGTAGCAAGACGGCACCAGCCCCTACACCACTAGCATCTGTTGCCAGCTGAAAAGGCCTGTTAAAGTCTGGGGCCCTGAGTATCGGGTGAGTACACAGCAAATGCTTCACCAAATTAAAAGCCTTTTCACACTCAGGCGCCCACAAAAACTTTTTGTCTTTAGATAACAAATCTGTGAGAGGTGCCAACACCGTGGAGTAACCTTTTATAAAGCGTCTGTAGTAGCCTATCATACCCAAGAATCTCATAATCTGCTTCTTGGTGGTTGGGTGCGGAAATTTATTGATAGCCTGTACCTTGTTCTGAGGAGGGCACACCTGTCCCCTTCCCACTACAAACCCAAGGTACTGCACAGTGGCTTTTACGAAGTCACACTTTGCCAAATTTACTACCAGACCTGCTTCACTAAGTTTCCGGAACAAGGTCTCCAGGTGCTCACAATGGCTCTCAAAGTCGTCATCATAAATGATTACATCGTCCAAGTATACGGTGCAATTTGGAATGTCCTTGACAATTTCATTCATCAGGTTCTGAAACGTTGCTGGTGCATTCTTAAGTCCGTAGGGCATAACATTACACCGGTAAGTACTCCCGTCCACCACAAAACCACATACCTCTTTAGCACGCTCGGACAAAGGTACTTGCCAGTAACCTTTTACTAAATCTACTTTAGACAAAAACCGAGCATTACCAATTTTATCAACACTATCATCAACCCGAGGAAGAGGATATGGGTTAGTTGGAGTCAAACCGTTTAGCCTACGGAAATCAATACAGAAGCGTACCTTGCCATCTGGCTTAGGCTGCAGTGTTACGGGGGAAGTCCATTTAACGGTGCCTTTCTCTATCAACCCTCTACCGAGCATATACTCCAACTCATCCCTCAGAGCGGGTAGTTTTATGGGGGGCACACGGTACGGGATTGACTTAAAGGGTAGATGGTCCCCCACGTCAACATCATGCATAGCCTGAGTAGTGAGGCCTGGGTGTTCAGCAAATACAGTGGGGTATGAACCGAGCAACTGACGGATAGCTTCAAACTGCGGCTCAGGCAAATGAGCTATAGCCTCGTCAGCCCTTAGGCTCGAGTTCCCCGCCCACTGATCCGCTGAAACATGGTGATCCCAGCTATCCTCCTCTGAAGCTTGACTGTCCCCCTCTCCTTCTCCACCACGGCCGCAACAAGCCAACACAGGGACAGTGAGAGGCTCAGAGGGGCGCCTCACATACTCTTTTATCAGGTTCACGTGACATAACTGGTTCTTTTTCCTCCGGTCTGGAGTGGCAACAAGGTAATCTAGGTCCGAAATTTTCTCCACAATTTTATAGGGTCCAGTATACTTCGCAGACAAGGGGTTACCAACCAAAGGCAACAAAATTAATACCTCTTGTCCTACAATGAACTTCCGGAGCTTCACTTTGCGATCATACCTGTCCTTCATTAAAGCTTGTGATCCTGTTAAATTCCGACCTGCCATCTCCAGACTCTTAAGCATGCGCTCACGGCTTTCAAACACATACTTTAACAAGGAACAAGGCTGCACAGTTCCTTCCCAAATTTCCCGCAGCATATTAAGGGGGCCCCTGACGCGGTGTCCAAAAATCAGCTCGTTTGGACTAAATCCCAGGCTCTCACCAGGCACTTCCCGAGCAGCAAACAGTACATACGGCAATCCAAGATCCCAATCTCTTCTGTTGTCAGCACAATAACACCTGAGCATGCTTTTAAGGGTGGCATGCCACCGCTCAAGCACCCCTTGGCTCTCAGGGTGATACGCTGACGATACCACCGCCCGTATCCCATGCTGTTGCATTGTTTGCTTAAAGAGATTGGAGGTGAAATTGGACCCCTGGTCAGACTGAATCTCCTCCGGGTACCCGTACCTTGAAAAGTACCACAACAAGTTACTGACTACCGTCTTAGCCATGCCGTTTTTCATGGGGTATGCATCGGGGTATCTAGTGGCAACATCCATGATGGTTAACAAAAATTTATTACCAGCCTTTGTGGGAGGGAGTGGACCAACCATGTCAACAACAATCTTACTAAAAGGTGGCCCAATTACCGGAATAGGGTGCAACGGAGCTTTAGGAATAACTTGGTTTGGTTTCCCGACCCGTTGACAAATATCACATGAGTTTATCCATGACTGCACATGAGACTTCATCCCCGGCCACCAAAACAACTTCCCCAAAGCCGCCACCGTTTTTCTTACCCCCAAATGTCCTGCCAGCGGTGTGTCATGCGCCAAACTCAGTAGGCTATCCCTGCACTCCCGCGGCACCACCAACTGGTCCACTACTCCGGACCCCTTTTTCCAGCTACGGTTAGGGTCTTGAAAACGCCGATAGAGGATGCCATCTAAATAAAAAAAATCTCCCGGCTGTGCATCACCGTCCTCGTCGAGCTCCACAGCTCCATTAGCACACGTTTGGAGCTCAGGGTCCTCCAGCTGCAACCGACGTATATCTGAGGGTGCCAAGCGATCTAACTGCTTCCGGAGCAATGCATGACCCTCCCCGATACTGGGCTGCTCCCTCTGTCTCTCTCGATGTTCATAACGTTGCTGTCGTGGAGACTCGTCATGCCCAGCCTCGTCACTCTCGATGACAGGCCCAGGGGCTACTCCAGAACTAAGTAATGGTGCTAATACTGAATCACCCAGGAGAGCCGCCGAGTCAAAACTCTTAAAACCAACTCCAGCTTTAGCCTCCTCCTGTTGATCGTTCCTCTGCTGGTCTGAAGACGGAGGACTAGGCTGTGACACTTTAGCTGCCCGAGCTCGGGTGACAGCACACGCCATGGGTTGTGCCTGGCACCGCTCGACCCACTCTCGCTCTTCCCTACTCACGTCGGCCGGCCTCTCGGCAACGACTAAGGGTAGAACCTCAGAAGCGGGCATTGCAAAGTCGTTGCCGAGAAGAAGGTCGACGCCCTCCACTGGCAGTTTCTCCACAATCCCAACATCCAATTCACGTGCCACACCATCCACCTCCAACTCCAACCGCACCAGCGGGTATGACCGAGTTGCATTAATACCCTGCACCACTACCACCCGAGCCGCATTTATAGGGTAGCCAGTCAAGTTTTTCATCAAAGTCTGGGAAGCACCTGTATCACGCAAGACCTCTACTCCATGCTTGCGCCCCGCCCACATCACGCAACCCCGTCCTCTATGGTCGCAAAAAACATCCTGAGCAGGGTTCGAGCCTCCCAGGTGCTTCTGCACTGGCTGTGCCTCAGCCTCTGACGAACTGCCCCGGGCAAACTCAGAAGACTTCAGAGACACACCAATGTTGCAGGCCAAAGACACAGCTGCTGTAGGTGGTTTGCTAGGACAGACTCTTGCAAAGTGCCCCTTTTTATGACATTGATAACACTCTAACTCCCCTTTGGGCTTCCCTTGGTACTGGGAAGGGCCCGGCCCCTTCTTAAATGGGACGGTGCTAGTCTTGTGGTCAGTCTTGGTATCGTAACTCTTGTACTTGTTTGCATAAGATATATTACTAACTCGGGGGGGTGGGGCGTCACGCCCCTTGTTACCTGCCTCACTACGCTGGGCAGACCCGCACCCACGAATTAATGATAGCCGGAGGTCAGCCATCTCAGCTGCCTCCTGTAGAGTTTTTGGATTCTTTTCTTTAATAGTTAAAGTCATTTCTGCACTTGTACACTTATAAAACTGCTCGAGCAGAAACAGCTCAGTCAACTGTTCGGCCGTCTCAGCTTTCTCAGAACGTGTCCAGTTTGTAAGTGCATCTTTTAAGTCCCGGGCATGTTCAAGAAAGGTCGCCTCCCTAGTCTTTGTAACACCCCGAAACTTCAATCGATATGTTTCTGGTTGCAACTCGTATGCCCGTAGGACAGCTCTCTTCAATTCTGGGTAGTCAATGCAAGACTCTAAAGGCAGTGCATCATAAGCCTTCAGACCCTTACCCGTAAGTCTTGAGGAGACCAGAGCTGCCCACTTCTCTTCAGGCCAATTATGCTCCCTACACTTCTTCTCAAAACGATTAAAAAATTCTGTGACTTCAGTTTCACTAAATGCCGGCACTAACTTGACTAAGTGGGACAAGGACTGTTCTCTTACTTGGCCCTCACGGCCCATCCGAATCCCTGTCGACTCTGCACGAGTCTTATCTAAATCTATTTGAGCACAATATTTCTCTGAGTCGTACCTAAGCTCAGCCTCGTGCCTCCTAACCTCAGCCTCATGCCTCCTGGTCTCATCCTCCTGCCTCCTAACCTCAATCTCATGCTTCCTAGTCTCATTCTCCTGCCTCCTAGCCTCAATTTTAGCAAGCTCAAGTTTAAATATCATATCTGGAGACAGGCAGGAAGAGGGAGCTGCCACTACTGAAGGAGGGGGGGCAAGAACTGGGGAACCACCATACGCACCGCCCGAGGGCACTCCAATCTTCCAATTCTCATCCCTCTGTGGGAGAGTGCTAACCTCCGGCAACTGAGTGGACGGCACTGTGGGAGTCGAGTGAGAGGGGATCTGGGGAGGAACCCCCCCAAACGCCCTCTCCTCCGAAACCCCATGTCGCCCACGCAACACCCAGGAAATCAGCTCCCCCTTGGACATCCCTCCTACATTGGATAGACCCAAAACCTTGGCTATCAGGTGCAAGCCATAAATATCCACCCCAGTCAGCCTCCCCTCCGTCACATGGTACTGCTTACTCACAAAAAGTCTAGCATCCTCCTCACTAGTTACTAACGGCACCTCCTCAAATGGCATCTCTCGCTCCTCGTCAGTACTAGGGCACGACATACTGAAGTTCACAAAAAATTCTCGAGACAAAAGTGTTAAACTCCCTTATGTAAGCTGTTACGGCTGGATCGGCAATACATATTCGGGATTCTTGATCGTAGGACAGAAATGGCTTATGTGACAACGACACGCTCGATTCCAGTCCCAAATACTGTATGCTCCAGACAACAAAAGCACCAACGCCCTACAGAGTTATCGTCTATGGTAACGAGGTACCTTAACTCGGCGAAAGTGTACAACAGGGGTAGGCTATGAGGCTAAACTCCCTCAGACATTTATAGGTTACGTTATTAATAAAGAAATGCAATACTCAAGAAACTACGTTAATATTAAGCCTCTAATAATGTAGAATAGAAGCAGGCTAAAGGTATGACAGTGAAATGCTAAATGACAAATGTACACGCCTACTTGAAAGCGCGTGCACTAGAATAACTGTCCCCTACTAACATGCACTAGCATGTAGCATACAAGATGTTCATGATCCAGTAGATACCTAATAATACACATGGAAGGAACATAAACAGTAGTCACTTATTGTAATAATGAATCTATACTTGGAATAACTAAAAGGTTGCAGGCAACAGTACTGCGCCGGTAGCCTACTACCGCATAGGCTACTTCGCTTCTCTCACTCTGTCTCCCCTCTGAGTCCGTATGCGCCCTACGCAATAGAACTCCGGAAACAGCAGCAAAACGACAGTGCAGTTAATTGATACATGAAAGTATTAATAGTGTTGTCTTGTGTGTGAGTAATGTGTATTGTAAAGTGTTACATACATAAACTTAAAGAGAGCTGCAATGCATAGTAAAATAAAGATATCACCCACTCATCATCCCCATGTGTTCTAGCTAGCAGGCCAAGTCACAGGAACAACGAGTCCCAGCACCGAAAGCGAGAACCCAGGAAAAGACTGTAGAGAACACAAGGACAGATAAATTACGTTACTCTACTATACCGGCACTACGAGCGAGCTGTAGTCTCTGGTACTGCACTCGCTCCTGGCTCGGTAGGCAAATCAAGGCTAAGTCCTCGCCCCTCTACAGACAACTCCTGGGCATGGTCGGGCTCTTACACATGGCACTAGTCTAGTCACAAATTGGATGATGAGCTGGGCATATAACTCGTGAACATGTAGAACGTTCACCAACTATCCTCATCAAGAAGATCGCTGTTCACATTAACCCCTTAAATCTAATACATGTAAATATATGCTTGTCCTAAGAGTAATACGAGAGGTGAGTGCTGAAACTCCTTTAGGACCTCAAGGGAAGGGTATGCATTTAAATAGAGAGAAGAATGAAATGAGAGTAATGTCGTCAGAGAGAAAGAGTGCAACCGTGAGAAATTGGGAGAGAGGGCAAGGGATGTTAGAATCTCAAAGGTTCTAGGCAACCTGATCATGGAACACACAGCGAGCCTCCATGCAATGTGCAGTACGACAACATGGGCAGCCAGGCAGCATATGCAGGCGGCAATGTACTACCAACCCTGTCGCACCTAGCTATAAGCGCAGGGCTGCCAACCGGTCCATACGTCTGGCAACCATTGCTACCCTCTCGCTCTGAAGTCTAACTCACTCTCTCTCTCTGAATTCCTATCATCTCATCTATCAACTTCTCTATTGATACTACATATTAAATGGAAGGTCTCGACATGGCTTAAAACAAAACCCACCACTGGTTAGCAAATGACGAGACCTTTGCAGAGATACAAAGAACATAGTTATACGTTGTCACACTCAATATAAGCAGCCAGCATGGTACAGCGCGGTACCGTGGTGGTACAGTGGAGTACCAAGGAGTACAATCAGGTTACGTTGCCACGCACTGGGTGCGTCACAGCCCCCCCAAGATTTTAGATAATCGACCTTAGAAGCATTATCAAAATCTGACAGGCAACCAACCGACCTGCTACCCTTAGCTGCCACTAATTGCAAAAGGTGCACAACAACTGAAGTGTGAATTATACATAAAACACAATATCGCATGCATCATGCTACAACAATAAAGACTTACAAAACTAAAAAAAAAATTCTCGTTTATTTTATTGTTTTATAATCTTTTTGGACGGCGTTATGATAGCCTAATTTTACTCCTGCTCAACCCACACACCGTGCACGACTATCCTGGATCATCAACCCTTGATAGACAATCTGCTATCACGTTCTCACTCCCGGCAATATGCTGAATGTTGAGATTATACTCTTGGAGCATTAGGGACCACCTGGTCAACCGCATATTGCGATTGTGAAACTGATTTAGGAATTTCAAGGGATGATGGTCCGTATAAATCGTCACTACCGGGCCGTAGGCTGGAACATAAACTTCGAAATGTTTGAGCGACAAAACGATAGCAAGAAGCTCCTTCTCTATAGTCGAGTAATTCCTTTGTGCCGAATTAAACTTGCGAGAAAAGAAGCTCACTGGGTGTTCCAAGCCCTCGGAATCAGTCTGCAGTAACACTGCCCCGGCACCCACACCGCTGGCATCAGTCGCCAGCTGAAAACTCCTGGAGAAGTCTGGGGCTCTCAAAATCGGATGTGTACACAGCAGGTGCTTGACTAGGTCGAAAGCCCTCTGACACTCCGCAGCCCAACAGAACTTCACTGACTTCGACAGTAGATCAGTTAACGGTGCTAAGACAGTAGAGTATCCCCGGATGAAGCGCCTATAATAGCCTATCATACCTAGGAACCGCATGACCTGGCGCTTAGTGGTGGGCCTGGGAAACATATTGATAGCCTGTATCTTGCTCAGGGGGGGGCACACCCGGCCTAACCCGACCACGAAGCCAAGATACTGCACAGTAGCCTTTACAAACTCGCACTTCCTCAGGTTCACCACCAGCCCAGCATCGTGCAACTTCCCAAACAGGGTCTCTAAGTGCCTTAGGTGATTTTCAAAATTGTCATCATACACTATCACGTCATCAAGGTAGACCGTGCAGTTAGGGATTTCGTCACAAATATCGTTCATCAGGTTCTGAAACGTGGCAGGTGCGTTCTTAAGCCCATAAGGCATTACGTTACATTGGTAGGTCTTGCCATCTACCACAAAACCACAAACTTTCTTAGCTCGGTCCGACAGGGGTACTTGCCAGTAGCCTTTTACAAGATCAATTTTAGTAAGGTACTTTGCATTCCCTATCTTGTCCACGCTGTCGTCAACTCGAGGCAAAGGGTAAGGGTTGGTAGTGGTCAAGCCATTTAGCCTACGAAAATCTATGCAGAACCGCACCTTGCCGTCAGGTTTTGGCTGCAACGTGACGGGTGATGTCCACTTCACATAACCTTCAGTGATCATCCCTCTCTCAACCATGTACTTTAACTCCTCCCGTAAAGCTGGCAACTTTACCGGGGGCACACGGTAGGGCACTGACTTGAAGGGCACATTATCACCGACGTCCACGTCGTGCGTTACCTGAGTAGTGAGACCTGGGTGTTCGGCGAAAACAGAGGGGTATGACCTGAACAGGCCTAGGACAGCAGCACCCTGGTGCTCAGGCAGGTGACTTACAGCTTGCCTAGCCTCTTGTTCAGTATTCCCCGCCCACTGTTCCGCGGAAATGACACAGTCCCAGCTATCCTCCTCAGCAGCATGACTGTCCCCACCTCCTTCTCCACCCTGGCCGCTGCAGGCCAGCACAGGGACAGTGAGAGGCTCTGAGGGGCGTCTCACATACTCTTTCATGAGGTTAACATGACCTAACTGATGTTTTTTCCTACGGTCAGGTGTTGCAACGAGATAATCAAGGTCGGACAGTTTCTTAGCCACCACATACGGCCCAATAAACTTGGCAGAAAGGGGGTGTCCAGGCAATGGTAAAAGCAACATTACCTCCTGACCCACCGAAAACTCCCGAAGCTTCACCTTGGCGTCATACTGGTGCTTCATGACCGCCTGTGCATTAACCAAGTTATTACCTGCCGCTGCCATGCAACCTATAAGTCTCTCCCGGCTCTCAAGGATATATTTAAGTACAGACCCCGGCTTCTTTTCGCCCTCCCAGATCTCTTTCACCATACTTAAAGGTCCTCTCACATTATGGCCAAAGACTAGTTGATTTGGACTGAACCCCAGGCTCTCTCCTGGGACTTCACGTGCAGCGAACAGAACATACGGCAGACCCAAATCCCAATCAGTGTCATGTTCTGCACAGTAACAGCGTAGCATACTCTTCAGGGTCGAGTGCCACCGCTCCAAGACTCCCTGACTCTCGGGATGGTAGGCTGACGACACTACAGAACATATACCGTGCAACTGAAGGGTTTGCTTGAACAATTTGGATGTAAAATTGCTCCCCTGGTCTGACTGCACCTCACGTGGAAATCCATAACGGGAACAGAACAATAATAAGTTTTTAACAACTGCCTTTGCCGAGCCGTTTCTCATGGGGTATGCGTCCGGGTATCTCGTAGCCACATCCATGATTGTCAACAGGAATTTATTGCCACTACTAGTAGGCGGGAAAGGGCCAACCAAATCTACTACAACTTTGCTGAACGGAGGCCCGGTGACAGGTATGGGAAACAAAGGTGCCTTCGGGATTGTCTGGTTAGGCTTCCCCGTTGTCTGGCAGGTCGCACACCCAGCCACCCATGCACAGACATCAGCCTTGACCCCAGGCCACCAGAAAAACCTGCCCAATGCCGCCAATGTTTTTGTTACCCCCAAATGACCCGCCACCGGCACATCATGCGCCAGACACAATAAGGACTCTCTATACTTATTTGGAACAACCACCTGGTCTACTACCCTCGCACCGCCCTCCCACTTCGATTTGGGGTCTAGAAATCTGCGGTACAATATCCTGTTGAGCCTAAAGAAATCTCCCGGCTTCGCATCCCCATCTTCCTCCAACTCTATGGCACCATTGCTATAACGAGCTAGGCTAGCGTCTTGCAGCTGCTGCTCACTAATGTCCCTGGGCGTCAATGCATCAAGATGGTTTTGTAATAAGACATTACCCCGGCTAGTAGGCTCTACTGCCTTAGTGGCTCTCGCTACAGCTCTTGCCTCACGCGAAGTCTTACCCAACTCTGCCTTGTTACACACCATATCTGGGCCAGAGTCAACTCCCGTGTTTATTATAGGTCCAAGTACCGAATCACCGAGAAGTGCAGCAGAATCAATGTCCCTTTTCCTGCCCTTAGCAACCTTCTCCTGATCCTTCCTCCACTGTCCCCGAGGTTGAGTGCTAGGCTGTGCAGGAGCCGCAGAGCGAGATCGGGTTACCACACAGGCCATCTCATCCTGTTGGCACCTCCCAACCCATTCCCGATTCTCACCATCCACGTCGGCCGCCCTCTCGGCAACGACTAAGGGTGGAGTCCCGGAAGTGGGCACCGCAAAGTCGTTGCCGAGAAGAAGGTCGACGCCCTCAACTGGCAAACACTCAACGATCCCTACATCCAGCTCCCTGCACACCTCTCCCACTCTCAACTCCAACCTCACAAGTGGGTATGACCTCGTAGCATTTATACCCTGCACCACAACAACTCTGGCCGCATTTATCGGTTTCCCTGTGAAGTTCCTCAACAAAGTTTGCGAAGCCCCCGTATCCCTCAGCAAGTCAACCCTCCGTAGTTCACTCCCCCAGCTCACAAACCCGTGCCCCCGATGGCCACAGAAAGTGTCCCGGACAGGTGTCGAGCCTTCCGTACGCTTCTTTACCGCGTGTGCCTCAGCTGCTGACAACCTACCCCGGGCAGTTGCTGCAGCCTTCAGAGACACACCGATACTGTGAACCAATGACACCGGCTTAGCGGGAGTGTTACTAGGGCACTCACGTGAATAATGGCCTAGCTTCTGACATTTGTAACATTTCACATCCCCAATGGGCTTCTTCCCTTGTGCGGGCGAAGAAGGGGCCTGACCTTTAGTAAACGGGAGAGGCTTGTGTTTGTAGGTGTTATTAGGTGCAATGCATTTAGTGTGGTTATGTGTGTCATAGGATTTGTTATTATCGAAAACTCTGGTGGGTGGGGTATAGCGCCCCTTCTGCCCTGAATCAGCCCTCTGAGCGGCACCGCAACCACGAATCAATGATAATCTGAGGTCTGCCATCTTGGCAGCCTCCTCTACTGTCTTGGGACATTTTTCCTTAATGTTCAGCGTTAGATCGGTTCCAGTACATTTGTAAAACTGTTCCAGATAGAAAAGTTGCTTAATTTCCTCAGCCGACTCTGCGTGCTCGGACCGAAACCAGTTATTACCTGCATCTGTTAAGTCCCGTGCGTGCTCCATAAAACTGACGTCGCTCTTCTTATTCACGCCACGGAACTTCAATCTATAAGTTTCGGGTTGCAGTTCGTAGGCCCGGAGCACAGCCTCCTTCACCAGTCCATACACTACACTCTCGTCCAGTGACAGTGCATCGTAGGCTTTCAACCCCTTACCCACTAGACGTGATGAAACTAATGCTGTCCATTTAACCTCCGGCCAGTCATACTCACGACACTTCTTTTCGAAACGAGCAAAAAACTCAGTCACTGCTGTCTCATCAAATGCGGGTACTAACTTAATTAAATGCGAAAGTGAGTCTGTAACCCGGTGCCCACCACCGAGATGACGCCCCGTGGTCTCTACTCTAGACTTCTCGACATCCATTTCAGCCTGGTACCTGGTTGCATCCTGATTGGCTTGGATTCTAGCAACCTCTATGCGTTCTATACTAGCCTGTTGTATCTGAGTCTCCTGCAGCTTAAACTTAGCTAGTTCTAGCTGAAATAACATCTCAGGAGACAGGCCTGGGGGGGGAGAGCACAAAATGGGGGATCCACACCGAGACGTGTTTACGGGTAAGCCAGCTTGCCCTTGAGAACCCTCCTGCTGCATCGTGCTAAGACTCGCTGGCTGAGGGCCCAGCTCAGGGGTAGAGTGGAATGGAGGCTTGGAGGGAACCCCCCAAGACCCCACTCCACCCACCGCCCCATCGCCATCACCCAACAAACATGCCACCAAATTCTTCTTGGGCCAACTGTCAGGACAGTCCCGCCCCAAAACCGTGGCTAAACAGCGAAGACCGTAACAATCAATAGCCTGCAGGCGCTGTTCGGTCAAAGGTGTCTGCAAAAATGCCCGGGCATCCCTCTCTCCACTTATAACACTCCCCTCCCTAAACATCTGTTGTACTTGCTGGTTACTAGGCTGTACCGTGTTATCCTCCCCCGTAAATGATGAGTCATTAGACATAGTGCTGGTTATACAATTGCTGTTCATAAAAAAAAAGAAGTGCTTATTACTAATTGCAGTCTCGACTCACAAAATGTTAAAGATGCTTGAATGACTCTACTCTAGACACCCCTAACGAAACAATCTGCAAGTCCACCAATACAATAATGACACAATAAAAATTCCTCCAATATGCAAGAAAATTCTAGCCAGCTCTACTAGGTAGCATAGAATAGTTCTCCAAAAAACATGTGATAGGATACTACTGAATCTTGTGCAAGGTCGCCATTTTGTTACGGCTGGATCGGCAATACATATTCGGGATTCTTGATCGTAGGACAGAAATGGCTTATGTGACAACGACACGCTCGATTCCAGTCCCAAATACTGTATGCTCCAGACAACAAAAGCACCAACGCCCTACAGAGTTATCGTCTATGGTAACGAGGTACCTTAACTCGGCGAAAGTGTACAACAGGGGTAGGCTATGAGGCTAAACTCCCTCAGACATTTATAGGTTACGTTATTAATAAAGAAATGCAATACTCAAGAAACTACGTTAATATTAAGCCTCTAATAATGTAGAATAGAAGCAGGCTAAAGGTATGACAGTGAAATGCTAAATGACAAATGTACACGCCTACTTGAAAGCGCGTGCACTAGAATAACTGTCCCCTACTAACATGCACTAGCATGTAGCATACAAGATGTTCATGATCCAGTAGATACCTAATAATACACATGGAAGGAACATAAACAGTAGTCACTTATTGTAATAATGAATCTATACTTGGAATAACTAAAAGGTTGCAGGCAACAGTACTGCGCCGGTAGCCTACTACCGCATAGGCTACTTCGCTTCTCTCACTCTGTCTCCCCTCTGAGTCCGTATGCGCCCTACGCAATAGAACTCCGGAAACAGCAGCAAAACGACAGTGCAGTTAATTGATACATGAAAGTATTAATAGTGTTGTCTTGTGTGTGAGTAATGTGTATTGTAAAGTGTTACATACATAAACTTAAAGAGAGCTGCAATGCATAGTAAAATAAAGATATCACCCACTCATCATCCCCATGTGTTCTAGCTAGCAGGCCAAGTCACAGGAACAACGAGTCCCAGCACCGAAAGCGAGAACCCAGGAAAAGACTGTAGAGAACACAAGGACAGATAAATTACGTTACTCTACTATACCGGCACTACGAGCGAGCTGTAGTCTCTGGTACTGCACTCGCTCCTGGCTCGGTAGGCAAATCAAGGCTAAGTCCTCGCCCCTCTACAGACAACTCCTGGGCATGGTCGGGCTCTTACACATGGCACTAGTCTAGTCACAAATTGGATGATGAGCTGGGCATATAACTCGTGAACATGTAGAACGTTCACCAACTATCCTCATCAAGAAGATCGCTGTTCACATTAACCCCTTAAATCTAATACATGTAAATATATGCTTGTCCTAAGAGTAATACGAGAGGTGAGTGCTGAAACTCCTTTAGGACCTCAAGGGAAGGGTATGCATTTAAATAGAGAGAAGAATGAAATGAGAGTAATGTCGTCAGAGAGAAAGAGTGCAACCGTGAGAAATTGGGAGAGAGGGCAAGGGATGTTAGAATCTCAAAGGTTCTAGGCAACCTGATCATGGAACACACAGCGAGCCTCCATGCAATGTGCAGTACGACAACATGGGCAGCCAGGCAGCATATGCAGGCGGCAATGTACTACCAACCCTGTCGCACCTAGCTATAAGCGCAGGGCTGCCAACCGGTCCATACGTCTGGCAACCATTGCTACCCTCTCGCTCTGAAGTCTAACTCACTCTCTCTCTCTGAATTCCTATCATCTCATCTATCAACTTCTCTATTGATACTACATATTAAATGGAAGGTCTCGACATGGCTTAAAACAAAACCCACCACTGGTTAGCAAATGACGAGACCTTTGCAGAGATACAAAGAACATAGTTATACGTTGTCACACTCAATATAAGCAGCCAGCATGGTACAGCGCGGTACCGTGGTGGTACAGTGGAGTACCAAGGAGTACAATCAGGTTACGTTGCCACGCACTGGGTGCGTCACAAAGCACTAATTACTAAATTAACTGGAGTCTCTTAAATGCTCTCCTAATTGCCTTACAAAAAAAATATTCTTCAATATTTACGCTAAAGTACGAACAAACAAATGTTGTACAACTCTGCAAAAAATTATACTGTTCACAAAATCCTAAGCAAGGTCGCCATTTGTTACGACCGGGCACTCGGGTACACTAGGGCTCTTACACAGGACTCGAGTATGGCTCGCTGCCACAACGGAAACACACGATCCCAACCCCAGAGTACTGCCAGCCGAACAAAAAACGCCACTACCCTCCAGAGTTCTATCTGCTATAACGGGGTATACAAGAACTCGGTACTAGCGTTTCACACAACAGACTAATAACAAGACGGGAGTTATCTAGTCTGGTCAACAATCAAACAAAGAAGAAAGTACTACAACACTAAAGAATAGTGTTGGCCGAAGCCGAAGTAATCCACCCTTGACTAAGAACTTAAGAAGTCCTCCACCCTCTACTTCGGATCGGCACTATTACGTTACGTTAAACAATAGTCCTCGAGCATCAAGCAAGGAATCTTCTGATAAAGTTAGATGCTTCTCGAATACTCGTAAGAAGTAAGTATCGGATTTTGAACAGCAATTCAATAAGTAACACACTGGCAATTAACTAATATTAAAGGCTTTAAATTGACATAAGAAGAATTATAAGAATAGACAATAGTAAATGGCAAACATTAAGAAGAAGTACTCCGACAATGCACTGACAATAGCCTACTAGGATTGTGCTCGTGGGCCACTAATCTCTAAAGTAGCTAAGCGTGCCACACATGAAATCAATAGTGCATAAACAATAACATACATAAGGAGAAGCTTCAATACTATGCTGTATCTGCTGGTCGAGCAAAGTCTAGCTGGGATATCTAAGGTTAGGAAACAATGGCTGAGCAAGCGGCTCGTAGCCTAGCGAGGTCCTTAAGACTGTGCGGCCAAATTACGTTAATTGACGGGATGCTCTCTTGAGAGATCCAGATCACTAGTATCTGGTTCTCTCCTGGCGATCCTCTCAAAGTCAAGCAAACGAGATAGCACAGTGTTGGGTGGCAGAGGCAAAAGCCCTCACTCGCAACACAGTGCTAAACTCTCAAGGTACACAGTCAGAAAGACCACCTAGGCTTCCCACGTCTCCGTTGCAATTGTACCGGTTCAACCAAAACCTAGTACTCATAGGAAATCACAACTCCCGAAACCTTATCCCAGTCTAGCATTACCTAAACCAGCAGAAAACAGGAACATGGATAATCGTACACAGGGAAATGCATATACGAGTGCAACAAACATCAATCAATCCTATTCTAGTTATCCCTTCCAAAATAGGCTATCTAACAAGCATATATCTCGTGAGAACTCAAGCGATAATACTTTGGCTGACTAAATCTGCACCAAAGGGATCATGGGTTAAAAAGGGACGAGAAGAGAAGAAGATAGGCTGTTCAGAGAGTAGAGAAAGTTCACATCAGTCGGAAGAATATGGATAGTTGCAAGGGATATGAGAAGTCGCTCTGCCTGATGAGTTCTAAAGAATTGTGGCGAGGACCTCTCCTTTTTATACTCGGCCCTCTAGCGGCATATCGCAAACTACTAAGGACCGCCCACTGACAATCATTACGTCATATTCTCTCTCAATCTGGGATCGACAAAGGATTTCCCACGCGCTTGAGGAGGGAGGAGGGAGGAGGGAGGGAGGCCTACCTACCTCGTGGCGCGCTCACTGGCCGTCGTTACATAACTCTCTCTCTTCTCCTCATTATATATAAGTCCCACACACAATACTTATATCTAATGATATAAAATAGAACTCGTTGACTTAGAAGAAAACAAAATACATAATTATAATACTTATAGTACAACGGCTCACATAAACTGAGTTAGGAAACTCTACACGGACTACAGCCAAAGTTCCTGCCCTGACGATCCTAGCGAGAGTGGGGTCTGACTGAGCGTTCTGTACAGCATGCTCATACTCGGCATGCGTCACACAACAAAAGCTATATATTGCTTTATGGACTTGGAGAAGGCCTATGACAGAGTGGATAGAGAAGGTATGTGAAAAGTACTTAGAATATACAGAGTAGATGGCAAGTTGCTGAAAGCAGTGAAGAGCATGTATGACGGTGCAAAGGCGGCAGTACGTGTGGAGAATGAGCAGAGCGAGTTCTTTGATCTGAATGTTGGGTTGAAACAGGGGTGTGTGATGTCCCTGTACTTGTTTACTGTATATGGATGGAGTCATGAAAGAAATACAAGGAAGAGCAGTGGATTTTTTTTTTTTTTTTTTTTTTTTTCTATGTGATTGAGGGAGGCAAAAGGCATAACTGCCTATAGCGAGTGCCTCCCCCATAGTTGAAAGAGTGACAGGGCCAAAATCAAGGGACGTTTGAGCCAAAATGCCTGGACACACGGAGTTTGAAGCAATTTAAGTCATAGGAAGAGGGAAAGACTGATTCTGGGAGAGAGTTCCAGAGCTCAGATGTTGAGTAGAAGAAAGTTTGAGAGTAACGTTTCACTCTTGGGTTGGAGAGTTGCACAGAGTAGGGGTGGGATTGAGTTGCAAGACGGGTACCACGTGCCCTACGTAAAGGAGGTGGTATGCACTGGGATAGCTCTGAGGAACACTGATTATTATAGTAGCGATAGAATAGCGAGAGAGATGCAACATTGCGGCGGAGAGAGAGAGATTGCAGAGAGTTGGTGAGTGGACGGGAGTTAATGATACGAAAGGCCTTCCTTTCAACTTTGTCTAGGAGAGCGGTGTGAGAGGAACCTCCCCACACATGTGAACAATACTCAATACAAGGGCGCACTATGCCCCTGTACAGAGCAAGAAGCTGTGCAGGGGAAAAGAACCCCCTAAGGCGATTGAGCACACCCAGCTTCTGGGAGGCTGCCTTAGCAAGACTGGTAATATGGTCCTTCCAAATGAGAGCAGAAGAAAAAGAGACACCAAGAATATTGAGAGAAGATGAAGGGTTGATTTTTGTATTGTTGAAGAATAAGGGATAGTCCGCTGGGAGATCCTGACGGGTAGATAGATGGAGAAATTGGGTTTTGGAAGCATTAAAGTTAACAAGGTTTTCTCTGCCCCAATTGGAAATAGTATTTAGATCAGAATTTAAGAGTTCTATGGCTTCATTACGTTTGTCGTTGAGGGATTGCTGGCTGGGGCGTTCTGAAAAACTAATGGAGTAGTGTAAGGTTGAGTCGTCTGCGTATGAATGGATGGGAATTAAGGTACAGTTAAGGAGATCATTTATAAAAATTAGAAAGAGAATAGGAGATAGGACAGAGCCCTGAGGAACACCGGAGTTTATAGGGTGAGGAAGTGAACAATGGCCGTCCACAACCGCAGCTATGGAACGGCCGGAAAGGAAATTAGAGACAAAGGCACAGATGGAGGGATAGAAACCGAAGGAGGGTAGTTTAGAAATTAAAGATTTATGCCAGACTCTATCGAAGGCTTTCGATATGTCTAGTGCAATAGAAAAAGTCTCACCGAAGTCCCGAAAGGAGGATGACCAAGAGTTAGTAAGATATGAAAGAAGATCACCAGTAGAGCGACCCTTAAGGAAGCCATACTGGCGATCTGAGAGCAGATTATGAGAAGAGAAATGCTTAAGAAATTTGGAAGCAAGAATAGTTTCAAAAACTTTAGAAAGACAAGAGATAAGAGCAATTGGACGATAGTTGGAGGGTTGAGAGCGGTCACCCTTCTTTGGGACAGGTTGAATGTGAGCAAACTTCCAGCATGAAGGGAAGACATTAGAGGATAGACAGAGACGAAAGAGTTTGCCTAGGCAGGGAGTCAGCACGGAAGCACAGTTTTTGAGAACAACAGGAGGAACACCGTCCGGACCGTGTTGTTGTATCGCTGACAAAGGAGTGAAACGAGTGGAAGCTACCTGTACTGCTGTTTGCTGATGATACGTAAGTTCTGATGAACAATAATGAATGGGTGTTGCAGGTTCTGGTAAATATGTTTGGAACAGTGTGCGAAAAACGGAATCTGAAGGTAAATGCGGGGAAGAGCAAGGTTATGGTCTTCGAAAGGGTTGAAGCCAAAGAGTATGAGGTTTAGTTGAACGGTCAGTCTATGGAGATTGTCACCTCATTTAAGTATCTGGTGAGTAAGGATGGGAGTATGGATGAAGAAGTGCGGGAGAGGGTACAACAGGGGAAGAAGTTTGTAGGAACGCTGAAAGCAGTAACAAGAAATAGGGTGGTCAGCATGGAAGTAAAGAAGTCCTTGCATGACAGTGTGGTAATCCTGACACTGACTTACAGAAGCAAAGCATGGACTTTGGTGGAGATAATCAGATCAAGAGTAGGAGGGGAGGAAATTAGTTATTTGAGAAATGAGTGTGGAGTTACATGGAGGGATAGACAGACAAATGAGGAAGTAAGAGGGAGGTGTGGTGTGGAGGTAGATGTGCTGGAAAGAGTGAAAAGGAACACCTTGAGATGGTTCGGCCATATGGAACATATGGGAAGCTAGAGAATGACTAAGAGGGTGTACGAGAGCGAGGTGGAAGGACAGAGAGGGAGAGGTAAATCGAGAGAGAGGTGGAAGGATGGACTGAAGAAGTATATGGATGAAGGCGGTGCTGGTTGGGAGGACGGGCATTGACTGACTGTGGACAGAGGTGCATAGAACCGTTTCGTTCGTGCCCACCCCATCGGGAATCATGGCGTCAGGCAATAGATAGATAGATAGATAGATGGGAAAGCAAGGGATTCGATGTAAAGTCTGAACTTTGGAAATAATGTAATATTTTTTACAGGATCATTCCACCAGGCAGACTTCTAATGTAATGTTGTTGTTTATTGACAGGTTGGAGGCCAAGGTGTCCATTACGAGGTGCGGGGCGGGTGGGGATCTTTAGCGGTGAACCAGGGTGGGGACGTGAGTCTATGGAGGGCCCTGGACCGTGAGGCACCCGGGGGCGCATTGGGAACTGCTGAAGTCATAGCTGTAGATGAAGGCTACCCACCTCTCACTTCCACCACCACCCTCACCATCACTGTCACGGATGTTAATGACTGCCCACCTGTCTTACGGCCCCCTACGGTCTTGCATGTCACTGAGGGGGCCCAGCCAAGTCTGCTGGGCACTCTTACAGCCATGGACCATGATGTCTGGGCCCTGGGCCATGGTCCACCCTTCAATATGTCACTGGCACCTACCAACCCCAATTATGTCTTCATGCATGTCTCTCTGGCCTTCAACTCACGTAAGTACAGGGGAGGTGTGGTGGAGTGGTCATGCCACTGGATTGGTAATCCAATGGACCCGGGTTCAAATCCCGATATGTCAATGGGAAGATATTATTGGGATTGAATTTGTGCTGTACCTAGTATCAGTGCATTACCACAAAGCCCACCGAAATGCCAAAAAAATACCCTCATTGTTCCCTGATTAAATAACACTGTATGAATATTCCCATATTCAAAATATGTTACAGGGGGACAATGCCTAGTGAGTTCACTGCTCAATAGGTGGCGTTCTGAGAGTGAGGGTCTGAGTCTGGAGGGTGAGACGGTGAAGCGCTTGAGCGAAGCAACCAGCCGCTTCAGAGATGGAGCTGCTTCGAGCCATGATGGATGCTTCGCATGTCTCACTCCCCAGACTGGAACAAGACCTCACGGGCTTCACCGTGTTGAGCGGTGGAATGTACAGGCTCTCAGCCTATGCCCGAGAGGGAGTAGTTGGAATATAGAAAAAAAAAAAAAAAAAAAAAAAATGCTAAAGTTACCTACTATCTTCATTATATTCTCCATTCAAGTTTTACATTTTAATTCTATTAACCTGGATATCAGTGACATATATTTTTTTTTCTTCTATATTCCAACTACTCCCTCTCGGGCATAGGCTGATAGCCTTTACACTCTACCGCTGAACACGGTGAGGCCCGTGAGGTCTTGTTCCAGTCTAGTGAGTGAGACATGCAAAGCACCCCGGCTCAAAGCAATCCCATCTCTGAAGCCGCCTCGCCTCCGCGCTTCACAGTCTCATCCCCCACACTCGGACCCTCACTCTCAGAACGCCACCTATTGAGCAATTACTCACTAGGCATTGCCCCCCTGTAGCATATTTTTTAATATGGGAATATTCATGAAATGCTATTTTAATCAGGGAACAATAAGGGTATTTTTTGGCATTTCGGTGTGCTGTGGTAATGCACTGATACTAGTACAGCACAAATTCCATCCCAATAATATCTTCCCATTGACATATTATGATTTGAACCCGGGTTCATTGGATTACTAGTCCAGTGGCAAGACCACTTCGCCACACCTCCCCTAGGACCTATGACGTGATAATATTCTACCAGTGCCACCGTCATTGCTTCAATGATGCTTCCTACCCATTAACCCTCTCACACTTGCTGATGCACTCGTGTGATTTTGACGTTTTTCCAGAAGTGTACATTCTGGCGAATTGTATCACTAAATATTTTGGCTAGGAATAGAGTTCTATGACCTTGAGTTTAGTAACTATGTGGTAACAGTATATGAAGAGCGACCAGACATACGCAGGTTTATTAGTGTCCCAGTCAGCTCCTGTCGCCTAAGTTGGAAGGTTGTAGCTCCGTCCCTGTATATCACCAGCGCTACATGAACAACCCCCTCCTGCGATAAGAATTTTGGCAATGATAATACATGATAATACCTGCAGAAGACGCTTTCCAATGGCACATATCCCTGAGAAGACTACCGTGAACTCCTCGTCCTTTCCTACCGCTTCCTTGGTGGTCAGGTTCAGGGGAGATTTCATCAGCCTGGAGCCTATCACCACACCAGATGGATAGCCAAAGCCATCTATGCTCTCAAGATTTTCACGTTCCGTCACCAACTGTACCTGACCGCCAGGGAAGAAGGAGGACTTCAGTGGCTGTGTTTGTTTATATCCCTCGCGTATGTGAAGCAGTGGAAAGAGGCAATGGTCTCGAATCGAGCTCCACTGAACGGCTTGGAGTTCCTCCGCCTGCTCGAGGCCTACCTCGACAAGGAAGTCAGTCACACAGCATCCACGTCCTTGAGCACCTGTGGTATATCTCGGAGGAATTTGTGGGGCTTGTAGTTTTTTGACGATCGCATTCTAAAGGACACGAAGGTCAAGATGGTCCAACAACTTCAATCCCCCGCCACGAAGAAGGGACTCAGACAGCTTGATCCGAAGAACTTCAATCCACAACAACCCATCGAGCTCTTAGTCACCCGGAGAACCAAAGAAGTCTTTTTTGGCGCAATACTTCCAGAATCGGAGTCTCCCACAGTCCTCCAGGAAGATTCAGTGGACTGGATCAATTACAAATATTGGATCACGTCGCAAAAGAAGGTGAAAGCCCAGAAGGTGGTCAACGACTTTGCCGAGCGGGCCATCGCTTTGATGAAGAGATTCAATTCTAGTATCATGCGTGATAAGAATCAGAAGCAATTCCTCCTCAAGGTAGTTCGGGCCCACCAGAAATTGATCCCCGCTAAGATGAAGGAGAAGTTGAAGCGTAAAATCAAGTAGTGCAGGACAGATTGATCATGAAAATAGTCCATTTATACCAACATATTTCAATTAATGCAAGGTACATTTTGTTGATTTTAATTTTTGTTTGGAAATAAAGAGAATGATCGGAATTTAGATTTTGTTCCTCGATACAAGAAAGTGTTAAACTTGAGTGACCTCTAAAATAATACAGTCCAATTTCCTTAATTTTTCGATTTTTAGAACCTTTTTCCCATCTGAAATCGGGGCCGCATTCGCCAGCAAGAAAAATTGAAGAATTGTTTTTGTTATGTATTAATGAGACACCCTAACGCACATGGAGCAGAAATAATGCTTAAATGAGAAATATAACAAATTCTTTCAGAATTGAAGGTATTTTTTTTGCATACACGGGCGTTTCAAAAACACCAAATGCACTTTCATCTAGTAATTAAGTCTTTAGCAAGTGGGAGAGGGTTAATTATTATGTTACCTCCACCAACCGGCTTTACTCCTAAGCTCAATTAATGAAATCAACAAATACATGTGGCAGTCCAGGGATTTGAACCTAGGATGCTCACACCGAAATTCAGTGCATTTATCCATTGCGCTACGAAGACAGTTAAAGAATGGTGGACAAGCCTACGATGTATTATGCAGTTTCGAATTCTGCATATCAATCTAAGTATGTAAACACTTTCCAACTGCGCTATCATAGGCTATGGATAGATGAATATCATGAATGAGTGAAACCCCCCAGGCTCTCGCAATCTATGTTTCTCACATCCTTCCATAATTCTTCTTACTCTCTCTCTCTCTCTCTCCGCCACATTCATTCACCCTTCTTAACCCGAGGAGCAACCGATTCATGTTTTTGAAAACACGGCATATGCGAATTTGTTACCTTCGATTCTGACAGAATTTGTTATATTTACCATATAAAGCATTATTTCTGCTCTATGTGCATATATTTTACTCATATGATGAACATGTGAACAGTGAAGACCTGAAAATAGGTGTAAAAAACACATTTCTATTGAAAAACGTATATTTGTGGCAGGAGGGGTGGATGGAGGCGAGAAAGAGAGTGCGTCATAGATGTGCTTCCTGGGGTAGTCTGTCAGACCCAGCTGTCTTCCGTTCATGTGAAAGGGACAAGGGAGTGTGGAAGACCATGACTCATCATAGTTTGTGCAGGGAAAGGGAGTAATTACGATAATATGAGGAAAAGTAGCCAATAATTGAGAAGGGTGGAAGTGGAGGGAGAAAGAGGAGAAGGAAAGGGAGGGGGGCGGGGGGACACATGTGGGGAGAGAAAGGAGGTAGTAAAGGGTAAATATGCCACTTTTTATTTATTTTTATTTTTTACTATATTCCAACTTACTCCTTCTCGGGCATAGGCTGAGAGCCTGTACATTCAACCGTTCAACACAGTGAAGCCTGTGAGGTCTTGTTCTAGTCTTGGGAGTGAGACACGTAAAGCTGCAATCAGCCTTTGCCATCTTGCCTTCATATAATTATACAGTATATGGAGCTGCTTCGCCTTCATGATTCACTGTCTATCCCCAAGACTCGGACCCTCACTCTTAGAACACCACCAATTGAGCAATTAACTCAATAGTCATTGCCCCCCTGTAGCATATTTTGAATATGGGAATATTCATCCAGTGCTATTTAATCAGGGAACAATGAGGGTCTTTTTGTTGGTGTTTAGGTGCGCTTTGTGATAATGCACTGATACTAGGTACAGCACAAATTCTCTCCCAATAATATCTTCCCATTGATACATCGGGATTTGAGCCGGGGATCATTAGATTACCAGTCCAGTGGCAAGACCACTCCACCACATCTCCACACCTAATCACATATTGCTTCTATTTGAGCTCCTGTAGCGATTTTTTTTTATAATTCATGGGTTTTCTTCCGTGAGCCCTATCACATCCACTGTACAGACACTTCCGTAAGGCCTATCACACTCCTCGGGTTAAAGGTCAACCAGTTCGATTCGTACTCAAATACATGAAGTGACCAAGTTTATTCTTCCTCGTTCATTTTTTAATCCAAGTTCCCACCCACCTCCTTTGTTTGTTAACAAAATAGACCCAAGATACATACTTTGCAAGGTGCTGTATCGTTCATTGTTAACATTGAAAGCTCGAGATTTTACCAAAAGTGATTTTTTTTTTGTACTATGCAATGCAGTTTGCAATATTTGCCGTGCTTTCCTTTGATTAACAGGGCTAGGGCATGCCCTTGTTTTTTTTGTTTTTTTATGTGCATGGAGGAGACAAAAGGCAGGTTGCCTGTAACGAGTGTCTCCCCCTAAAGTTAAAAGAGTGACAGAGCCAAATTCAAGGGACGTTGGAGTCAAAATGCCTGGACACACAAAGTTTAAAACAGTGTAAGTCACAGAATAAAGGAAAAACTGATTGGGGAAGAGAGTTCCAGAGTTGACTTGTCGAGTAGAAGAAAGACTGAGAAAATTTGCCAATTCTTGGGTTGGAGAGCTGGATAGAAAAGGAGTGGGACTGTGTTGAAAGGCGGGTGCCTCGTACTCGCCACAAAGCAGGGGGTATACACTGAGAGAGCTCTGAAGAACACTAATTGTTGTAATAGCGATAGAAGAGTGAAAGAGATGCAACATTGCGGCGTGTAGAGAGAGATTGTAGGGAACTAGTAAGAGGAAGCGAGTTGATGAGGCGAAATGCTTTTGATTCTACTCGTTCGAGAAGTGCGGTATAGGTCGAGCCTCCCCACACATGCGAACAATACAGGGGCGCACTGTGTCCAGATACAGAGCAAGAAACTGTGCGGGGGTGAAGAACCCACTGAGACGATTGAGCGCACCTAACATTTGGGAAGCTGTTTTAGCAAGAGTGGTAATAGGATCTTTCAAAGAAAGGTTAGGTGAAAAAGATACACCTAATGTTGAGAGAAGATGAAGGGATGAGTTTTGTATTGTTGAAGAATAGTTGATAGTCTTGTGCAAGATTGTGATGGAGAGATAGAGGGAGAAACTTGGTCTTGGAGGCGTAGAAAGTATCAAGATTTTCTCTGCCCCAATCAGAAATAATTGAAAGATCAGAATATAGGCATTCAATGGCCTCGCCACCTTTGCTTTGGAGTGCTTGCATGCTGGGTTGATTTGAAAAACTAGTCAACAGCATATGAGTGGATAGGATTTATAAATATTAGAAAGAGAATTGGAGACAGGGCAAAACCCTGAGGAGCACTGGAGTTGATAGGTTGAGGAAGTGAACGATGGCCGTCCACAACTGCAGCTATGGAGCGGTTTGAAAGGAAATTAGAGACAAAGGCACAGACAGAGGGATAGAAACTGAAGGAGGGTAGTTTGAAAATTAAAGACTTATGCCAGACTCTATCAAAGGCTTTCAATTTGTCTAGTGCAATAGAAAAAGTCTCACCGAAGTCCTTAAAGGAGGATGACCAAGAGTTAGGAAGATAAGCAAGGAGATCACCAGTAGAGTGGCCCTTAACCCTTAACTGGCGGGACCAGACTTAAGTCGGTCTAGAGAAGAAAGGCCTATGTGGCGGGGACCGACTTAAGGCGGTGTGCAATTTTGGGCAATAATTGGCTCTGAGAGAGAGACGAGCGGTGGGAGGAGCGTAGGTCGGCTCTGACCGTTCGGCACAGGTCCCACGCGGCAACTGACGTCCCCTCCACACACATCCACACTCACTACCTCGCTACACAGGGAATTATGTAAGGAAATTACCGTATTTTAAGGATTTTTCCTTCGTCTTGCACAATCGTTGCAAGAGAACGCGTGGTCGTAGAAGGATGGTTCTGGTGTCATTGGAAAGCTCAATTATCGCCCTTTCAGGGATACATAATTGTATTACTCTCTGGCTCTTTTTTATGCATGAGAAAGAGCACGGAAATAAGCTCGTTTAGGGTAAAACCACCCGCTTGGCAGGTAGTAGAAGTTACTGACGGGCCCGCTCGTAAGGCGTTAATTAAGGAAACCGTACTGGCGGTCTGAAAGTAGATTATGGGAAGATAAATGCTTAAGAAATTTGGAAGCAAGAATAGTTTAAAAAACCTTAGAGATGCAAGAAATAAGAGCAATTAGACGATAGTTAGAGGGTTGAGAGCGGTCACCCTTCTTTGGGACAGGTTGAATAAGAGCAAGCTTCCAGCAAGAAGGAAAGACGTTAGAGCATAGACAGAGATGAAAGAGTTTGCCTAGGCAGGGATACAGCACAGAAGAACAGTTTTTTAGTATAACAAGAGGAACACCATCCGGTCCATACTTGTTTTTAGTATTAAGCCCACAAAGGGCCGAGAGTACATCCTTAGAAGAGATTATGATATTAGGCATCAGTAAGTGAAGGATTGAGGGGGGGGGGGGGGTGGAGAGGGAGGAATAGCAATGGAATCATCCAAGGTGGCGTTTTTAGCAAAGGTTTAAACGAAGTCTTCAGCTTTGTCAGAGGAAGAGGTGACGGTAGTACCGTCAGAGTGGAAAAGAGGAGGAAAAGATGAGGAAGTGAAATTGTCGGAGAGGTGTTTGGTTAGATCTCAAAAAGCTTGGGAAGAGCTAGAATTGGACAGTTCAGAGCATTTGTTATTGATGAAAGAGTTTTTGGCGAGTCAGAGAACAGATTTGGCTTAATTTCGGGCAGAGACATAAAAAGTACGGGAAGTGTGAGTAAACCAAGATTGTTGTGAGTTAGTCTGATAGAAAGAGAATGGGATGTATGCTTCCATGCCCGAAAGGATTACCTCAGTAATGCGCTCGGTACTCTTTGAGGGTCCCCGGCCACAGAAGCAATAATCATTCCATGGTAAATCAAAGAAGTACTGGCGTAGAGCCTACCAGTCGGTAGCACCACAGTGCCACAAGCAGTGCTGGGGGGGGGGGGTCAGAAGGCCGTATTGGAGAGATAGGACAGGTGACAGAAATAAGATTATGATCGGAGGAGCCCAACGAAGAGAGAAGATTTACAGTATAAGCAGAAGAATTAGAGGTTAGAAATAAGTCAAGGATGTTGGGCCGATCTCTAGGACAGTCCAGGATACGGGTGAGTGGCTGAACTAACTGCTCTAAGTCAATTAGGATAGAGAAGATGTACGCTTGTTCACCAAGTTGGTCAGTGATATTAGAGGAGAGCCATTGGTGCTGGTGAACATTGAAATCTCCTAAGATGGAGATTTTCCAAAAGGGAGAGATAGATAGAATGTGATCCACTTTAGAAGTAAGATAGTCAAAGAATTTTGGATAGTCAGTAGAGTTAGGGGAGAGATAAACAGCACAGATATATTTAGTAAGAGAGTGACAAGATAGCTTAAGCCAGATAGTTGAGAATTCAGAAGAGTCAAAGTTGGGAACACGAGAGCAAGTAAGATTGTTGCATACGTACACACAACATCCACCTTTGGCTTTGAATTGAGGATAGAGATAGTAGTAGGATATAGAGAAGGGTTTGCTGTCTGTTGCCTTAGACAACTGAGTTTCGGTGAAAAAAGTAAGTCAGGTTTGGTAGAAGAGAGATGGTGTTCCACAGAGAGCAAGTTAGAGGAAAGGCCGCTACTGTTACAGAAATGGATAAATAGATTAGACGGTAGAGGTCCAAGGCACTTTGAGAAGTCCTGACCAGGGAACAAACCGATGGGGGCATCTATGGTCACCCCCCCCCCAGGGACTCCGAGGCTGGGCATATTGACTACATCATCTTTTTTCATTTTTGGCAAAGGTAGTGTAGTGTGTAAGGTGTTTGTAGTATAATGTATTGATAGTAGGAGAAGGTGTTTTAGTGGGCAGGCTGGAGATGCCCTCAATATTGATGAGACACAGAAAGGATCAGCTAGGGATGCCAAGTGGTGGAACAGGAGTTCCAGCTGTCCTTATCAACCACCTGTTCGGCTGGTGCCAACAGCTTCCTTCTACCAGGGAACCTAACTGGATTCATTTGGACAATGATGGATAAAACTCTACTCTATAGTTTGCTGCACACATTCCAATCCTCAATTATCCAGGTAGGGTCGTGCTTTAGCCGTGCCGTACCTACAACCATAACCCCCCTCCCTCACTCCAGATCCTACCTTCCACCCTACCTTTCCTCCCTCCCTGCCACTGTTGGTAGGATGTGGAGTGAGGGAGAGGGGTTGTGGTGTGGGTGCGTCTCTGCCAAGTTAAGCTTTGCTGGGATGGTTGAGGAACGGAATATGTGTGACAAACTGTACATCCTTTGGTTAAGCACAAATACAAATATATTCATGAATAACAGGTCTTGAAGTCAACATACGGGTTAGGTCAATGTTAGCATTACTCACTTTACATGAACCCCTGACTTCTACATGGTTATCATTTATACTAGACCATAGGTACTCCACGCTGTAACAATCTGGCAGCACAACGGGAGTCAAAAATATATAAATAAGTAAATACTTAAATAAATAAATACATTTCAGCAATGATTTACTCCACGGTATAACATAAATTTAATTGCCCTTTCTACTCTACTCTATCAAAATATGTTCATGATCTTGCACCTACCAAAGTACCGGTAACTGTCTTCTCAAATATTTCAGTGGCTTTCAATTCACATAAGTCGTCACCCTCTGTAAATACTCTATAATGACTCATTCTGAATGCACTACCTGTCTCCCAATTGCCTACCATGTGTACTAGACGGGAGAAGAAGCTGCTGAACTACAGACAGTGACAATTGTGGATCAAGAGATGCTGTAACTCACACTAAGCATGATCCTATTTCCTCATCTCTCTATTTCACCAGACCTAGACAGTGGGCGCGGTGGTGCCGAGCTATGGACTATCAAGAGTGTTGACCGGGAGCTGCACGCCCAACTACAGGTGTGGGTGGCTGTGAGTGACGCCCAGGGACTGTCAGCCATCCACACTGTTACCTTGATCATAGACGATGTTAACGACAACCCCATGAAACCTGGAGCCAAGACTGTTTACCTCTGGAAGACTCAGGTGGGTCACATGATATAATGCATCACAATATGATACGATACAATATGATTATGATTCAGTATAATTTGATACGATCTAAGAGAAGACACACCAAAAAGACAAAACAAGACAAACGGAATGTAGAGCATAGGAGATGTTAGGTGGAGATTGTTGGCACACATCGAACAGGGTGTCACTCTTACTTACCTTCTTTGTGAATCACTAACACAGAGTAATTCAACTATCTCTCATGAAACATGTCCTCTCTTTAACCGTACACCACACAAGCACATTATAATTTCTTCCAATGCACCAACATTTTAAAATATGGTATCACCACACCCAGCCTCTGAGTTTCTGGTACCGTAATATTAGAACCTGGTCATTGTTTAATATCAACTTCTACAACGTTCATGGGACACCAGTTTTGTCATGGGCGTACAATTCACATCAATTGTTCGGTTCCATCTCAGTGTGTTCCTATTGTCTGTATGAAGAAAGAGACTGAACTATTGGTGCAGTTTCTCATCAAGTAGTCCAAAATTATTCCACAATATTTCTCAATACCCAATGGTTATTGAACTAAGGCTAAAGTTCAGGCACACAGTGAGTTATTGAATGAAACGGTACAATCGGTCTATAAATGTGAAAAATAAGGCATGGAACAGATTTGATCATCTTGATCGTGTGTTAATGTTAGGTTAGTCGACGACATAAAATGTCATCTAATCCTACCATTGGAGTCTACGAATTATCCAAACAATTGCGCGCTGTAGATATTTATGCAGGTTGAGAACATTACAGAACTGATCTTCAAGGCCATGGTGTTCCTTATTGCGAGGTATGAACCTAGATCGTAACTTAAACGAAGGCATCACCTCATTGTCACTTTCTCAATTAAAGAAAGTGGTTAGTTTTGATGAAATCTAGAAAACCTGATTTCGCTACCAATAATATGACTATAGCCTATATGAAACCAACCTCTAGAGTCGGAACCTGATGCGAGACAATTTGGTTACAAAGTTTGTGAGTGCCAGTTTTGGCTAAACTCTATTTGCACGCAGCTCATCTCCATGTAGTTAGTTCATTATCATGCTTAGCCCCATTATTTTTTTAGATTTTAAAATGTTTGCCCCCATTAGATTGGCGATTTTTAGATCTTTTGGCCCCATTTTGTTGTCAATTGTATGACCTTTTTGTGCTATTTAGGTGTTGATATTTCCTGGTGAGCGACAACTCTATAAATATGAGATCAATGGAAAGAACACATAGCTCATGGCTGAATAAAGTCACTTCATGCCAAAAAATACTTGGGATAGAAAGAGTTGACTAGAGCCTAGCCTGGAAAACCCCACAAGCAGAAGGAGAATTCAGGTGTGCAACATTGTGTGGTAGGCCCCTTTGATCAGTCAGTCAGTCAGTACCCAAACTCGCTCTTCCTTAACCTAAGATGTGCGCATGGGGGGTATGAGACACCACACTCCTGTGCGCACGTATTTGAGCTGTTCCCATCACTAACATCGTTATTTTACCATAAATAGCATTAATACTTATCCATATGTGCCTATTAAAGGTTGATTATAAATGTATTAACCTGGTACAACAATAAAACAAGTGGAAACAGTGTTTGGATGGTCAAAATCGGCGATACAGGCCGGGAGTTACATAATGTATGGCTGAGGCAACCTCCCTGCCCTCCTCCCCTCCCCTTGTCTGGAGAGACACTGTTACGCAATAGTGTGACGCTTCTGCATAGTAGCCACGTGCGGGCATGCGCGCGCGTCGGCTGCCCAGCCGTTTAGAAACCGGCTGGCGGCAGCCGGCCGGCCGGCTTTTCCTTAGTATATATCCTACGACAATGTAACTAATGTCTGGGATATTCTTATGTTGTTTCACAGTTTGTAGCTGCCCTTATTCTTAACCAACGCATCTTAGTATATTTTATTCTCGATAGTTGATTGTTTCATTATAATATATAAGATGATAAGCATATGGACGAGAAGGGTTGGGTGTGAAGGGGGATCAGCAGGGTTGGGCCAATCAGCGCTCTGCAGACCCCCGTAATCCTGCGTTAATCTCTAACCGTTTTGGTAAGATGATCCTCAGGGTATTAGAGTGTTGAGCCTATAATTGGGCTTTGTAATTGGGATTGTGTGGGACAGGGATCTGCCTTGCTTAGGCCAATCGGCTTTCTGCAGACTCCCATTTTCTTATGTTCTTATGTTCTTAAGTTTAGTGAGAGTGGGAAGAGACGAGTGGGAGAGAGAGACCGGCTGGGGGACGTTGCTTCGCGCGGAGAGTCTAGCTTGGGACGAGCCTGATGTGCCACATGCATTTGTTCGCAACGTTAGGCTTAGTTTCGACTCACGCACGGGGTAGACGATTTTGACCCGGCAACTGTGTTGAGTGTTGCCAAGCCTGGGATGTATTCTGCATGCCTAGGGCGGGGTCCAGACAGATTCAAGACTCAGAGCTCACCTCACTGTCGTACCCTTCGGACCCCCTTGATATCTATCCCTCTCAACCCCCCTTAGAAACTTTCTCTCTTACTTTGTATACCTTCCTTCCACTACTTCACCAATCTATTTAATTATCCCATCCCCTTGATAGACCTTATATCTATTATTGTATTAACGACGAGCTCTCAGATAACTAGATAGGATTTTGGGCCTTATGCAGAGACGTAATTGTTAATGAGACCTAGGAAGCTTTTTTGTTGTCTCATATTTGGTGGTTTCGTGCTTGCTAGTGTGTTCTTGTGTCAGGTTAGCAGGGGCTAGACCGGAGGGGAGGCTTTTTGCGATCCTTTAAGTAAAGTCTGCTGGTGCGAGTCCTGTGGTACCGCGCGACTTTACTAGGATACCCGTGGGAGTCTGGGGGCATTTCCTTGTCTGTGTCCCTGTGTGTCTAGTGTTGTGTTGTGTGAGGGCCCTTGCCTAGTCTACTCAGCACTGCGCTAGCATGTCTTGCTTTTGTTTTAGGGTCGCCAGGAGAGAGTCAGATACTTGCGATCTGAGTCTCTCAAGAGAGCACCCTTTCAATTAGAGTAATTTGGCGCACAGATTTGGGAACGTCCCTAGGCTAGAGCAGGTGGCTCAGCCCGGGTATCCGAAGCCTATATCCTTCCGGCTAGACCTCTGCCACCTGGCAGATTAACAGCGAGGGGTTTATGATCTCTGTATGCTTGTTATTGTGCCACAGTTTACCGTTTTTGTGAGCATTGTGAATCAGGGTGTGGCTTAGAGACTCTGTCCGAGCAGGCTTGCCTGACTAAGAGTGAGAAGCACACCTGTATGTGGTTATGTTGCGAGTTGCTGCCTTTATTTAATTATACCTATGCCATTATACACTGTAGGTCCTATCACTAGTATTTATTCCTGCTTATGAGTTGAGAGTTCTCTAAATCCGTAACGTACTTTCTTTGCTAAGCATCAGATCCTACAGTAGCCGCATGCAGTTTAGAACCCCGCATCTTGTCTACCGGTACGATGTTTTGAGGACTGTTTGCTTTCACCTTCTTTCACGCAGGGGTGATTAGTTGTATTAATTAACGTAACGTTAAATGTACTTTCTTCTAGTTTGTTATTAAATTGTTTCTGCAATTTAATTCCGTTATCTATCTTTTCCTTGAAGCTTTAAGCCAACTTAATTGTGTGATCTTTTATATAGCCTGCTTGACTATCAGCAGTCTATAGTGCGTGCACCCTGTAACCGAGTCATAGGATACCTTGTTGTCCAGGCAGGACTCTTGACGGTTTAGGGTGGTTTGTTGCCTGGGTTTATAGATAAGGGTTGGATCTAGCGTTTTCCGTTGTTGCTTGTTGCCGCATACCTAGTCCAATAGAAAGAGCCCAGTGTTTATATATCCCAGGACGTAACAATAGTCTCTCTCTCGCTCTTTCCCACGCTTGGTAACAGTGATGACAACGCCCTGCTACCAACTCGCTAGTGTTAGCACGAAAATAGACCACAGAATAAGGGAATAACAGGGAAAATAGGTGATAACTGAAGGAGGGGAGGAAAGTGGGGAAGGAGGGGAGGTGGAGGAGTGATATTTGGCATGGCCCAGGGGCAAAAAAAATAAGAATAAATAAAAAAATAAAAAAAATAAATAAATTTTCCCCGGTGTTTTAACCCCTTATTGGCGGCGCGCAATATAAGTCGAGTGAAATAAATTTGCACTATGTGGCGGCGCGCGACATAGGTCGTGTGGCAATTTCAGCACGTAATATTGCTGAGAGAGAGGGACAAGTGGTGGCAGGAGAGTAGCGAGCGTATGACTGCTCCAGACCACCGCGGCGGACCAACTGACATGAATCCCACCCTCCTCCACCCTCTCACACTCGCTACATAGTGAAATGTATGGGGAAAGTACCGAATTACATGGTTTTTGCACTCGTGTTGCGCGGTTGTTGCAAGAAAACTAGCAGTCATACAAGGATCGTTGTGGTGTCATTGGAAAGCTCTGTTTATGCCCTTTCAGGGATAGATACTTGTTTTACGCTCTGGGTCTTATTTAAGCATGAATATTATCACGTAAACAGCCCTATTTTGGGTAAAAACACCCCGCTGGTGGCTACATATTATATACCGCCTAGGCAGCTCTTTAGGTGTTAAATGGATTTTTTTTTTCCCAGACTCTTAAGAGTCTTCCCGCAGTCCGTCGGGGGAACTCTTAAGAGTCTCCCCACAGTTCCCGGGTTAAAGGGGTAAGGAGGATCAGCAAGCAACCTAGGATAGGGACTAGAGATGACAGGGAAAAAAATATATAATAACAGACGTCAACCAAAGCAAGCACTCTAGCATTCGGAACATCATTCATTAACCAGCTTCTATAATCGTTGGTTTCACCTTGGATGTTATTAATTTTCCACAGAAAAGTTGCTTCACATCAACATCTGGGATGAAGACCTTTTTTACATATATTTATCGATAAATATCTACCTCTCTACTGCAGGGTGGAGGTTCGGATGCCCCCCTGGGAAGAATCTACGTAGAAGATCCAGACGATTGGGACCTGGCCGACAAGTCCTTCAAGTGGAAAGGTGACAACCCCCACCCCTTATTCTCTCTCCACCCCACCCGCGGTGACATATATGCCTCCAGCCACGTCAGGGAGGGCAGGTGAGGGCATGAGAGGGATAAATTATTGAGTTACATATTTTGAGTTAAATTTATTTTGTCCTATGTACAGTATATATATATTTTATTTCTGTTTATTATTTTTCACGAATTTAGTGTTTGATATATTATTCATTGTTCCGTCACCATTGCCTTTTTTGTGGGTTGGGGTCGCTGAGGTTTATGGCTACATAATTATTTTATGTCTGAGGAATATGTCTTCTAAGCGTAGTAGGGAAGGTATACAGTAGGGTAGTGATTGAGAGAGTGAGAGTGAGAACGGAGAAATGGATAGGCGACGAGCAGGGAGGTTTTAGGAAGGGAAGAGGATGTGTAGATCAGATTTTTACCCTGAATTGTGTTGTGGAGAAGTATCTGGAGAAGAAACAAAAGGTGTATGTTGCCTTTATGGACTTGGAGAAGGCCTATGACAGAGTGGATAGAGAAGGTTTGTGGAAAGTACTTAGAATATACGGAGTAGAGGGCAAGTTGCTGAAAGCAGTGAAGAGCATGTATGAGGGTGCAAAGGCGGCAGTATGTGTGGAGAGTGAGCAGAGCGAGTTCTTTGACCTGAATGTTGGTTTGAAACAGGGGTGTGTGATGTCCCCGTGGTTGTTTACTGTATATATGGATGGAGTCATGAAAGAAATACTATCAAGAGCAGTGGATGTTGGTGTATCGCTGAAAAGGGAGGGAATTGAGTGGCTACCTATACTGCTATAATTGCTACCTATACTGCTGTTTGCGGATGATACAGTTTCTGATGAGTGATAATGAATGGGAGTTGCAGGGTCTGGTAAATGAGTTTGGAACAGTGTGCGAAAAACGGAATTTGAAGGTAAATGCGGGGAAGAGCTAAGGTTATAAGTATCTGGGCAGTGTGTTGAGTAAAGATGGGACTATGGATGAAGAAGTGCGGGAGAGGGTACAACAGGGGAAGAGGGTTGTAGGAACGCTAAAAGCAGTAACAAGAAATAGGTTGGTCAGTATGGAAGTGAAGAAGTCCTTGCATGACAGTGTGGTAATCCCGACACTGACTTACGGAAGCGAAGCATGGACGTTGGTTGAGAGACTCAGACCAAGAGTGAGAGCAGTGGAAATTAATTACTTAAGGAGTGCGTGCGGAGTTACATGGAGGGATAGACAGACTAAAGAGGAAGTAAGAAGGAGGTGTGGTGTGGAGGTAGATGTGGCTGGAAAGTGTGAAAAGGAACAACTTGAGATGGTTCGGCCATATGGAACATATGGAAAGCGAGAGAATGACTAAGAGGGTGTACGAGAGCGAGGTGGAGGGACAGAGAGGGAGAGGTAGACCGAATGAGAGGTGGAAGGATGGAGTGAGGAAGTACATGAACGAAGGCGGTGCTGGTTGGGGGGAGGGGCGTCGACTGACTGGGGACAGAGGTGCATGGGGGCGGTTCGTTCGTGGCCACCCCTTCGGGGATCACGGCATCAGGCAATAGGTAGATAGATAGATTATTTTATGAGGTCTTAGGTTTAGGATATTGGGCCGGTTCCATTGTAATATATGTACAGTTGCCCACATAAGTTTCATTCCTCTCTGTAATCTTATAAAACTATAATGCCCATGATTGAATTGTTAGTGTAGTTTCTTATGCAGTGGTTGACTGATATATTACAGAAATTACACTTGCAATTCATTCATACTATTTTACTTCCATAAATAAGATCACAACGAGGAACTGAACTTTTGTTGGCAACTGTACTTCTATGTTTATCTACTTCCCACGCCAGATACTTCCTGCAATTCTGGGTGAGTGACAGCGCGTGGCGGCAGAGTGAGGTGGAAGCCAACGTAACAGTAGAGGTGCGACTACTGACCCCTGATACACTCTCTCACGCCGCCCCCCTCACCCTCACACCCACCACCCCGCACACACTCACACGTGGATGGACGCCTAAGGTAAACTCTCTCTTATTTAGGATATGTTATGCTGATGTGCTGTGGGTCTTTTCAAAACTCAAGAAAATCCTCTATTGATAGCAATTTGTAGGGGGTAGAATGCATCTTCATATACGGTACCGACCTACTGTATATGCATATACTTTCAACCACATTTCCTTCTGGCTCTCGTTACTCTGCATCATTCAGCTTATGAAAGAAACGAGGGGCAATTGATAAAGTGCTTAACCTTTTTGAATCACAGTGATCTTCCCAAGATCAATAAAATATCGCTTCCCAGAACAATATTGATATAGCACTAACGGATTGAAGGGGTTATAGATAGCATTGGATTGTGAGTGTAAAATTACAAGGATATCCCATTTCATCTGTAATCGTTTACAGTCCTTATTGACCTTTGGAAGGATCTTTGAGTGTCAGATATACCTGTATTAATTGAGATAGTTTGTACCCAATTGATTCCTAACCTCTCAAATGTTATTCAGTATAAGCATAAGCAATCGCCATATTATTGAAGGTAAGTATATATTTGTTTTTTCTATGTGAATGAGGGAGACAAAAGGCAGAACTGCCTGTATCGAGTGCCTCCCCCTGAGTTGAAAGAGTGACAGGGTCAAACTCAAGGGACGTTCGAGCCAAAATGCCTGGACACACGGACAATATATATACCGGTATTTCTACCGTATTTTCTTACGTGTACACCAACAGGGAGGGGGTGGAGGTCTGGGGCGCCTCCTGGATGCCGTGAGGGAAGTGTTGGGACCACAGAGTAATAGTCACACCGTGGAGGTCGTCAGTGTATATGACCTCAGAGAACACCAGGGGCCCCTACACCACCACTTACCGCCGTCACCTACAACACAAAGTAGTCCTACTATGTCTCAAAGGTTAGTTCAGCAGTGTTCTTATTTGCGTGTTGTGATATGTCACTTTACTTCAAGCTTCAAATAGTGTCAGAATAATTTATGTACTAGGCAGTTACTAAAATGCTTGACTATTTTCATTAATGGAAAGTCCCACATATTAGTTTACCATTAATGCACAATTTGTCAAGAGCCTTACAATCATTAATATAGTCAGCCAGACAAATATATTGCATAGCTAAATTTATGTTTTATGCACAGCCCCCATGACGTCCTCAGCCCAGAGATCCAAGACGAGGACCTCCAAGACCGGGAGCAGCCCTCTGCTTGTGTGTGGATCAGTGTGAGGGAAAGCCAGAGGAGGAATATTCATGGACCCTGTGAAGCTTCAGGGACTGTTGGGTCTACACACCAGGCTGGTGAGTCAGAGAGTTGGATTTGGGCTACCTGGGTTGATCAAAACAAATAATTTGTGTATTTACATGTATATCCACTCTGCTTTTTTAGGTCTTGGGCCAGGGAAGTGTTGGAGGCCCCTAATGATCCTGGATCTCTGGGTCTTCTCATGGGCGACCTAAATGTGTGTGAATATATATTTAGTGTTTTATGTTGTGTTGTATATTCCCTGTTCTGGCTGTCTCAAGTCGGCCTTCCTCAGCTATGGGGTATGTACCTGTGTATATAAATACTGTGACGTTGACCACTCCGTTAGAACCGCATGGCTTGTCCTACAGTGACTCACTAGGATCGCCAGGGCAGTGGATGGGGCTACAGTTTATGTATTAGAGTGTGCTTTATTTCATATGAAAGCTCGTGTCATGGGCAGTCCAGAAAGGCTCTTTGTTTTCGCCCATGTCAAGGCTTTATATATTTAATTGTAAAGTATATGTTTATCATTAACTAGTAATGATGGGATCTGGGAGAGAGAGAGAGAGTAGAACAGAGTGAGAGGGGGCGCGCAGTGTTTTTTGTCCCGCTCGATGATGTCACGGCTGGCTGCCTCGCGGGGGTTGGTGGAGAGAGGCCCTTACCATGCTGCGAGCTCTTGCTAGTGGTTAGTTGACTTGTAACCGCTCTTTTCCCACGCGGCTCGAGCTAGTGCGAGTATATATACAGTTCCTCGCCACTTTCTCCCTCAGATCTGGTTTCTAGAACACACCCATCTTTTTTCCCTTGCTATCTGTCCCCGCTCCGTACCTGAGAATCTTTTCCTCTGCCTATCTCTCTCATTTTCCATATCTTTCACCACCTTTTATTAATATTATACCCCCTCTGGTTAACTCTGCAAAATCAGCTTCATGCTGGCCAGTTGTATTGTGTGTTAAGGTCTGATATAGCCTGTGTATGTTAGTTGTTAAGATAAGTGGATCACGAAGCATTGGTTGGCTTTCATATTGCCGCTTCCTATAATTATTAGTGTTCTGCTGGATTAGATAATGCTAGACTAGGAGTCTGATATTATAGGTATTGTTTCCTATGAGTGCTGGCTTCAGTTAAAAGCGGCAAGACATACCTGAGAACTGGAGTTGATTGAGTAAATTCTAGTCAGTGTGCCATTGAGAGTAGAGCATGCACGAATGAGGGTTTTTTGCCTATACCATTTTGCACTGTTCTAGTCTCGATTGTTTGTCTTTGAGGTACGCCAGGAGAACGCTTAATACTTCGGTATTAAGGTTTCTCAAGAGAGCTACCCTTCATTATAACGTAATATTTGACGCACAGACTTGAGATTTCACTAGGCTATGCAGCATGCCATGCGCACCAGTATCTCGTATCATTGACTCTAGCTAGACTTTATCAGTCACAGTAGACATTAAGTATATTAACCTAATTACTCTTTTTATGCATACCCATTTATGATTACACAAGCATTTCGCAGCCTAGTTTGATGTATTGAGACACAAATGACTTAGGCTCTTTTTGTTGATAGGAATACTGCATTGTCGTGGCGATTATTATTTGTGTTGTAGTGTTTAGGATATTCTTGGCTCCGACGGCATTATATATTCTGCCTTTTTGTGTGCATAGCCTGCACGAGCATTGTTCCGCTGCCTGCCTTTTTGGGTTCCAATTCCGATACGAGCATCTTTATAGCATCTAACATTTAAAGAAGATTCCTTGTTAGTGTTGAAGGACTTTAGTGCACTTTCTTTCATGCAGGAGTGCCTGACATTTATTGATTAAAGTAACGTAAGCTGTAACTTCTCTTACCACCTTACTTTGCATACCATAACCAAGCACCTTCGGTTATAGGTAGTAATAGGCTGTTTTCACATAACATTAAGCCTAGAGTAGACGCACATTTATTGAGAGTTTGATAGCCTATTATTGCATATAGAACTCTGTAGAGTATTTGTGTTCTTTGTTCACTGGGAATATACTTCAGAGGTTGGAGCTAGCGCTTTCCGTTGTAACATTTATGCCATTACTAGTCCAATGAATAAGAGCCCTGATATATTTGAACCCCAGTCGTAACAAATGGCAACCTTACCTAGGATTTGGTGAACCTACATTTATTAGCAGGGAACATTTGTTGTTTTGGAGAATATTTTGCGGGGATCAGCAAGAATATTTTTTTTTTTTGCAACATAGTATAGCCCTTGAGTATTTCCGAGAATTTTTGTGTGTATATCGAGGTATAAGAGTTTGGGGTCCTTCTTTTCTGAATATTGTGGTGGGAAATTTTTGTGAGCATCATGTCTTATACCGGATCAGAGGAGAATGGAGACACAGTACGTAATGTCGAAACTGAGGAACAGCAGCATGATGAAAGGGTTAATCGGGTGAACTGTGAGGAGGATGCTAGGATATTTTTGCAATGGCCTGTTACTGCCGAGCGGTTGGAGGGTATGGATCGGTACGGTCTTCGATGCCTGGCCACAGCTATCGGTCACGCGGTTACTAGCAGCATGACCAGGGACAACTTGATAACGTGTGTACTGGGCAGGGTGACTGGTGAGCGAGATGGGTTGAGTGCTCAGAGCCCTTCGGCCATGCTTCCCCTACACTCGACTCCCAGCCATCCCAGTAGTTTGCCGACCCCGGGTACGCTTCCGCAGTTGGGTGGTGACTGGCAGGGTGGGTTGCCCCTGGGGGGACCACCGGTAATTTCAAACATTGTAGCACCTTCACCTCCTCAAGGGTTAACTCCAGAATTATTGCTTCAGCTCGAATTAGCTAAGCTTCAGCAGCAACAAAGGGCATGTGAGCTTCAGCAGCAATTAGAATTAGCCAAGATAGAAGAGAGAGCCAAGATAGAAGAGAGAAAAAGTCACCAGCACATAGAGCTAGCAAAAATCCAAGCTGACGTAGAGTCGACTAGGTACTGTGCCGACATGGACGTAGAGAAGTAGCGAGTAGAGACAACGGGACAGCGACTTGGGGCTGGTAACCGTGCTCCTGAGCAATCTCTCTCGCACTTATTGAAACTGGTTCCGGTGTTTGATGAGAGTGGTGTAACAGAATTTTTCACACGCTTTGAGAAGAAGTGCCAGGAACACCAGTGGCCAGAGAATAAATGGGCAGCACTTGTATCCTCTAGATTAATAGGCAAGGGTCTTAAAGCCTATGATGCGTTACCTTTGGAGTTATGTATTGTGTACGAGGATCTCAAGGAGGCTGTCCTGAGGGCTTACGAATTGCAACCAGAAACGTACCGTTTGAAGTTCCGGGGTGTAACTAAGGGAAGAGATAGCACCTTTTTGGAACACGCCCGGGACTTGTCCAATGCTATGGGGAACTGGCTCCGATCTGAGAAGGTCACAACATTTGATGAAATTAAGCAGTTAATGATGTTGGAGCAGTTCTTTAAGAGCACGGGCGGTGATCTAACTTTGAACTTAAAGGAGAAAAACCCAAGAACTCTAGTCGAAGCAGCAGAAATGGCTGATCGACGGCTGTCGTTGATTCGGGGTTGCGGGTCCTCACAGAAGTACGATGTAAGTGCTAAGGACCGTTATCCTCCCCCTCCCCGTAACAATGACACATTTAAACAGAAGAGCCATGAAACTAAAACTGAATCCAAACCTTACACCACACCGTATGTGAAAAGTCAGGGGCCTTTTACATCACAGTATAAGCCGAAACCGAAATTTATGTGTTTTAGTTGCCACCAGGAGGGTCATAAGGCAAATGAGTGCCCTAGTCGACCTCCTCCGGCAGCCGTGTCTTTTGCTCACGGCATTGGAGTGTTCAAGAGGACATCGGAGTTTGTTAGAGGCATTTCTTCCGAGGTAAATACACTGCCAGTGCAGAAGGACCCGGAAGGCTTATTCCCTGTCCGTGATGCCTTTAGTGACCACAGGGGACTCGGTTGTGTGGAGTGGGGGGGTAGAAGACATGAGGTGAGAATTTTGCATGACACTGGGGCATCGCAAACACTGTTGAGAAATTTCACTGGTAAACCTGTCAATACGGCGCGGGTGGTTGTGGTTCAGGGAGTTAATGCAACAAGGTCATACCCGCTTGTGAGAATGAAGGTGGAAGTTGATGGTGTGACTCGTGACCTGGATGTAGGGATTGTGGAGAAGTTACCTGTTGGGGGCGTCGACCTCCTTCTCGGCAACGACTTTGCGGGACCTACTTCTGAGGCTCCACCCTTGGTCGTTGCCGAGAAGCCGGCCGACGTGAGTAGGGAGGAGCAGGAGTGGGTTGAGAAGTGTCCGGTGCAGCCTATGGCGTGTGTTGTCACCGGAGATCCTGCATCCAGGGAGTCACATTCTGGTCAACAATCTTTAGATCAGCGGAGGAAGGGTACCGAGAAGGGGTTGAAAGTTGATGCGGTTGAGAGTTTAGTATCAGCGGACATTCTCGGGGACTCATTATTAGGACCACATTTCGAGTCTAGAGAAGACCCATTAACTGTTCCTGAGAAGGCAGTGGATGGGCTTAAAAAGACGATGGAACAGCAACGGTACGCAGAGAGAGAGCAACGGGAGGCCAAATTTAATGTAGGAGGGGGGCATGAGTTGTTTCGCAAACACTTGGATAGGCTTGCTCCTTCGGACATTCGTAAGTTGCAATTGGAAGACCCAGAGGTTCTTGAATGTGGTACCGAGTTGAAGGAGGACAGTGTTGCACAGTCGAGAGATGTAGCAACGAGGTACCCTGACGCGTACCCTATGAGAAATGGGTCAGCGAAGACGGTGGTCCGAGGCTTGCTAGTGTATTTTTCCCGGTATGGTTACCCGCGGGAGATTCATGTTGTTTTGTTTGCTGCATGGGAGGTACCTGGGGAAAGTTTGGGATTCAGCCCTAATGAGCTCGTCTTTGGACACCGTGTCAGAGGGCCTCTCCGTATGGTTGAAGAAGTATGGGAGGGAGCAGAAAAACCCTGTTCTATGCTCAAGTGTGTCCTCAACAGTCGAGAACGGATGTTGCGCAGTCTGGAGTTGGCTGGCCGTAATTTGACTAGCTCTCAGGCCCTCAGGAAGGACAGGTACGACCTCAAGGTTGAACTCAGGGAGTTTCACGTGGGTCAGGTGGTGTTGATTCTACTGCCCCTTGTAGGTCACCCCTTATCCGCGAAGTACACTTGTCCTTATAGGGTGGTGGAGGAGCTATCGGACCCGGTTTACTTGGTAGCCACTCCAGACAGACGGAAGCGCAATCAGTTATGTCATGTTAATCCCATGAAGGAGTATGGGAGGCACCCCCCTGAGCCTCTCACTGTGCCTGTGATGACGTTTAGCAGTCAAGGTGGAGAAGGAGAACGGGACAGTCAAGCTCAGGTGGAGGATAACTGGAAGGATGAGAAGTTCAAATGGGCGCCTGAGTGTGAGAAGGTGTTTAGAGAAGTAAAACACCTGTTGTGCACTCACCCGATCCTCAGGGCCCCTGACTTTAGCCTACCTTTCCAACTAGCAACGGAGGCTAGTGGTGTGGGGGCTGGTGCCGTCCTTGTGGAAGAGGACGATGATGGGCTGGAGCATCCTGTTAGTTTCTGCTCGGAGAAGTACAATTTGGCCCAGGGGAGCTGCTCTGTTGTCGAGGAGGAGCTGCTGGCGGTTGTACTTGCTCTGAGGCATTTCGAGGTCTGTGTTCCAGCCTATGGTCCGGTCGTTGTAGTTTACCCAGATCATCACCCTCTCAAGTTCTTGGACCAGTTTCACAATCGGAAAATGAGGCTGACCAGGTGGTCACTAAGGTTATTGGTATATAACCTGGACATACGCCATATTGCCGGTTGTGACAACGTGGTTGCAGATGGTCGTTCAAGGGTATATGATCCTGGGTAGATTGACACACGGGTAGCCTCCTGCTTTAGTTTGAATAGTATTTTGCGCTTGGTGCTTGTTGGCTCGCGGTTGTAGCCCAGCGTATTGGGTCGTAAAGCAGGAGTTGAGCGTTTGGTATAGAAGAAAAAACTAGGCTTGCCCCTATAGTGCAGCCGAAATAAACAAATTATAAACATAAAAATCAAATAAAAAAACTTTCTTTGATAGTTGAATTTTTTCAGTATGTTATAGCAGTAATTCTGAGTTGCACTCCTCTCAGAATGCTGGGCTAGAGAAGCTCGCTCTTGAGGAGCATAACTACATATAATTTAACCTATTGTGTTGGGAGGGTTATAATTTTGAAAAAAATGTTTTGTTGAAGAACTGTGCCAGATATTTTACTGCCGCTGGGTGATGGGAAGTGGAGATACAGCATGGGTTCTAACCATCAGATTTTTGTGAGCCTTGGGGCCTGAGAAAAATCTTGGGGGGGTGTGACGTTGACCACTCCGTTAGAACCGCATGGCTTGTCCTACAGTGACTCACTAGGATCGTCAGGGCAGTGGATGGGGCTACAGTTTATGTATTAGAGTGTGCTTTATTTCATATGAAAGCGCGTGTCATGGGCAGTCCAGAAAGGCTCTTTGTTTTCGCCCATGTCAAGGCTTTATATATTTAATTGTAAAGTATATGTTTTATCATTAACTAGTAATGATGGGATCTGGGAGAGAGAGAGAGAGTAGAACAGAGTGAGAGGGGGCGCGCAGTGTTTTTTGTCCCGCTCGATGACGTCACGGCTGGCTGCCTCGCGGGGGTTGGTGGAGAGAGGCCCTTACCATGCTGCGAGCTCTTGCTAGTGGTTAGTTGACTTGTAACCGCTCTTTTCCCACGCGGCTCGAGCTAGTGCGAGTATATATACAGTTCCTCGCCACTTTCTCTCTCAGATCTGGTTTCTAGAACACACCCATCTTTTTTCCCTTGCTATCTGTCCCCGCTCCGTACCTGAGAATCTTTTCCTCTGCCTATCTCTCTCATTTTCCATATCTTTCAACACCTTTTATTAATATTATACCCCCTCTGGTTAACTCTGCAAAATCAGCTTAATGCTGGCCAGTTGTATTGTGTGTTAAGGTCTGATATAGCCTGTGTATGTTAGTTGTTAAGATAAGTGGATCACGAAGCATTGGTTGGCTTTCATATTGCCGCTTCCTATAATTATTCGTGTTCTGCTGGATTAGATAATGCTAGACTAGGAGTCTGATATTATAGGTATTGTTTCCTATGAGTGCTGGCTTCAGTTAAAAGCGGCACGACATACCTGAGAACTGGAGTTGATTGAGTAAATTCTAGTCTGTGTGCCATTGAGAGTAGAGCATGCACGAATGAGGGTTTTTTGCCTATACCATTTTGCACTGTTCTAGTCTCGATTGTTTGTCTTTGAGGTACGCCAGGAGAACGCTTAATACTTCGGTATTAAGGTTTCTCAAGAGAGCTACCCTTCATTATAACGTAATATTTGACGCACAGACTTGAGATTTGCACTAGGCTATGCAGCATGCCATGCGCACCAGTATCTCGTATCATTGACTCTAGCTAGACTTTATCAGTCACAGTAGACATTAAGTATATTAACCTAATTACTCTTTTTATGCATACCCATTTATGATTACACAAGCATTTCGCAGCCTAGTTTGATGTATTGAGACACAAACGACTTAGGCTCTTTTTGTTGATAGGAATACTGCATTGTCGTGGCGATTATTATTAGTGTTGTAGTGTTTAGGATATTCTTGGCTCCGACGGCATTATATATTCTGCCTTTTTGTGTGCATAGCCTGCACGAGCATTGTTCCGTTGCCTGCCTTTTTGGGTTCCATTTCCGATACGAGCATCTTTATAGCATCTAACATTTAAAGAAGATTCCTTGTTAGTGTTGAAGGACTTTAGTGCACTTTCTTTCATGCAGGAGTGCCTGACATTTATTGATTAAAGTAACGTAAGCTGTAACTTCTCTTACCACCTTACTTTGCATACCATAACCAAGCACCTTCGGTTATAGGTAGTAATAGGCTGTTTTCACATAACATTAAGCCTAGAGTAGACGCACATTTATTGAGAGTTTGATAGCCTATTATTGCATATAGAACTCTGTAGAGTATTTGTGTTCTTTGTTCACTGGGAATATACTTCAGAAGTTGGAGCTAGCGCTTTCCGTTGTAACATTTATGCCATTACTAGTCCAATGAATAAGAGCCCTGATATATTTGAACCCCAGTCGTAACAATACATACTAAGATACCAAGAGAGAAAGATACATCAAGATGTATTAGTATCCCCGAGAAAACCCTTTAATATAAATCACAATCTAACAAACCTCCCCACCACCAGACTCAGCTTGAACAATACCCTGTGACTAATGCTATAGAAAACGTGCCTCTCACCCTCCACCAAGACCTCCCCAAATCTGAGCCAGACTTAAACTATGCCGAGGGGATGTTCTTGCAAATTCGCCACCAGCCCCCTCAATACTCACACATCCAAATTTACCAGTAGGAGCAAGTCAACTTTGACCAGGCTAGCAAACAAGCCAAATTCACCTATATAAACTACCTTCCTCACAAATCATCACCATACAAGCTACAAACTCCCTACATCTGCCTCCTACAATTATTTATTTTTCTACACCACAGCGATCCCTATCCAAGCCAAAATTAAATAGGAATAATGTTCACCCAGTTCTAACCATATACTGTTCATATTTTTAATACAAGAATTAACCTCAGGATAAATAAAACAAAAAAAAACTATGTCTATGATCCAATGAGAAGATATCAAGCTTATAATGGAGGCTCAACAAAATGCATTCAGAGCTGCCGTGGAGATGATGTTCTCCAGTTTGAACCAGCAAGTCCAGGACCTTGAGAAGAGGAATGCTTCACTCCAGTCCAAATCTGATGCTTTGGAAGAGTCACTAACCTGGAGCCAGAAAGACATAGATGAACTGAACAAGATGTGTAATGAACAACAAGCCGACAAGAATCCACTGAACCTTAGCAACCTATGAAAATAAATTAGATGTAACAGTAAAGAGAGCCGATTACCAAGAAGATACTCCAGACAAAAACATTTAATGATTGACGGCGTTGTGGAAACTGGTTGGGAGAACTGGGAACAGACTCAGGAGAATGTTAAACAACTGTTGAACAATAACATAAAAGTGTCAAACGTGTAACTAGAGAGGGCCCACAGGGTAGGCCCTCCCACTTCCCACTCTCACCCCAACGGATCCCACCCCCCTCGACCCCGCACTATATTGGACCCCGCACTATATCCCCCCTGGGGGTTAGGGAATAGAATATGCCCCACGTGCCTTCTGCGTGTCGTAAGAGGCGACTAAAGAGGTTGGGTCGGTGGGCTTGCGACCCCCACCCGGAAAAAATATCTAAGCAAAGAAAAACGAACGAACAGCCTCGGATGCGGACGGAACCAACGTTGACGAACCACGACCGAATAAGGACATGCCTTCGGACATTCTGAGAATGGCTACGTGGAATGTTAGTGGCATGAATGATGGCACAAAAGAGAGAGAGGTTCTGGAAGTGTTAGTGAATGCCAGGCTGGATGTATGTGGAATGACAGAGACCAAATGGAAAGGTTCAGATGTGAGAGAGTGGGAGTGTGGAATGGGTGTGTGTGCTGGAGTGAGTGAAGGAACAGCGAGAGAAGGTGCGTGTTTGTTTGTAAGTAGCAAATGGAAGGAATGTGTAAGAGAGTATGGGTCTGTGGGTTCAAGGATTGTGTGGGTGAGAATGAAAGTAGGAATACAAACGTGGGTGATTGTATGCGTGTATGCCCCGACAGAGGATATACTTGAAAGAAAGAAAGAGGAGTTCTGGATGAATGTGGAGGCGTGCCTGGAGAAGTTTGACAAGAACGAAAGAATATTTCTGATTGGGGATATGAATGGTAAGGTGGGTGATAGGAAAGTTGAGGGAGTGGTGGGAGGGTGGGGGGTACCATCAGAGGTGAATGGGAATGGTAGTGCACTTGTGGACGTATGTGTGGGGAGGAGGCTGTGGATAGCCAACACCTTCTTCCGACACAGAATGATCCACAGGTACACGTGGAAACGGATGTTTACGATGAAGGATAAGACAGTGGTGGAACGAAAGTCATTGATTGATTATGTATGTGTGGATGAACGAATGAAGAAATCTGTGATGGATGCTAGGGTGTATAGGGGTATTGGAGGGGTCTGTCTGATCATTATGTAGTGGTAGCTAAGGTTAGGATACAAAAGAAGTGGGTGAGGAGAGCGGGAGGGAGGCGAGAGGAGGGTGGAGAGGTTGCAGGAGGAGGAAGTCAGGGAGGAGTACAGGAGAGCAGTGGAAAGACGACTAGGTGGGTTCGACCTGGAAGTTATGGAGGAAGTGGAGGATATGAGCAAGGTGTTTAAGGATGAGATCTGTGCAGCATGTGAGGAGATGTGTGGAGTGAGGAGAAGAGGGAGGGGAGTGAAAGGTACAGCATGGTGGACAGAAGAGGTAAGAATAGCTGTGGAAGAAAAGAAGAAAGCATATAGAGAGTGGTTGGGTAGTAGAGGGAATGAAGATTCCGAGAGACAGAAACGAGCGAGGTACGTGGAGAGTAAGAGGGTGGTGAAGGAAAGTAAGAGAAGAGTAGATGAGGAATTTGGAAGGAATCTGAGTGTAAAATGGAGGGAGAGTAAGAAACTGTTCTGGAAAGAAGTCAAGAAAGTTAGGGAAGGTAGCAAGGGAAACAGTAAGGGTGTGAAAGATAAGAATGGGAGAATGCTAGCCGAGAAGCAAGAGAGAGTCGAAAGATGGAGGGAATACTTCAGTGAGTTGCTAAATGAAAGGAATGAAGAGCCAGCAAACATAGCTGGGTATGGTATGGGAGGGAGAAGAAGAGAAGTAGTGGAGGAGGAGGTGGGGATCAGGAGGTCAGAAGTGTGGGAAGCCATGAAAAGAGTGAAGTTGGGGAAAGCACCAGGAACAGATGGAGTGTGTGGGGAAATGTTGAGTTATGGTGGTGAGATAGTGATAGAATGGGTATGGAAAATGTGCAAACTAGCATGGGAGAAGGGGAGTGCACCCGATGACTGGAAGACTGGCATAATAGTCCCCCTATATAAGGGCAAAGGGGAAAGAGGAGTGTGTGGTAACCACCGAGGAATATGTCTTCTAAGCGTAGTAGGGAAGGTATACAGTAGGGTAGTGATTGAGAGAGTGAGAGTGAGAACGGAGAAATGGATAGGCGACGAGCAGGGAGGTTTTAGGAAGGGAAGAGGATGTGTAGATCAGATTTTTACCCTGAATTGTGTTGTGGAGAAGTATCTGGAAAAGAAACAAAAGGTGTATGTTGCCTTTATGGACTTGGAGAAGGCCTATGACAGAGTGGATAGAGAAGGTTTGTGGAAAGTACTTAGAATATACGGAGTAGAGGGCAAGTTGCTGAAAGCAGTGAAGAGCATGTATGAGGGTGCAAAGGCGGCAGTACGTGTGGAGAGTGAGCAGAGCGAGTTCTTTGAGCTGAATGTTGGTTTGAAACAGGGGTGTGTGATGTCCCCGTGGTTGTTTACTGTATATATGGATGGAGTTATGAAAGAAATACTATCAAGAGCAGTGGATGTTGGTGTATCGCTGAAAAGGGAGGGAATTGAGTGGAAGCTACCTATACTGCTGTTTGCGGATGATACAGTTCTGATGAGTGATAATGAATGGGAGTTGCAGGGTCTGGTAAATGAGTTTGGAACAGTGTGCGAAAAACGGAATTTGAAGGTAAATACGGGGAAGAGCAAGGTTATGGTCTTCGAAAGGGGTGAAGTCACAGAGTGTGAGGTTTAGCTGAACGGTCAGGCTATGGAGATCGTCAACTCTTTTAAGTATCTGGGCAGTGTGTTGAGTAAAGATGGGACTATGGATGAAGAGGTGCGGGAGAGGGTACAACAGGGGAAGAGGGTTGTAGGAACGCTAAAAGCAGTAACAAGAAATAGGGTGGTCAGTATGGAAGTGAAGAAGTCCTTGCATGACAGTGTGGTAATCCCGACACTGACTTACGGAAGCGAAGCATGGACGTTGGTTGAGAGACTCAGACCAAGAGTGAGAGCAGTGGAAATGAATTACTTAAGGAGTGCGTGCGGAGTTACATGGAGGGATAGACAGACTAATGAGGAAGTAAGAAGGAGGTGTGGTGTGGAGGTAGATGTGCTGGAAAGTGTGAAAAGGAACAACTTGAGATGGTTCGGCCATATGGAACGTATGGAAAGCGAGAGAATGAGTAAGAGGGTGTACGAGAGCGAGGTGGAGGGACAGAGGGGGAGAGGTAGACCGAATATGAGGTGGAAGGATGGAGTGAGGAACTACATGAACGAAGGCGGTGCTGGTTGGGGGGAGGGGCGTCGACTGACTGGGGACAGAGGTGCATGGGGGCGGTTCGTTCGTGGCCACCCCTTCGGGGATCACGGCGTCAGGCAATAGATAGATAGATAGACTATATTGGCCCTCTTCACTCGCTTTCCTGATCGAGAATTGGTACTGCGCAACTCCTCGAAACTGAAAGACACGGACATCTACATCAATGAAGACCTTCGTGAAGCTTCTGTCCAAACAAGAAAATATAAACTACCTAAACTTGAAGAAAGCATGTGCTGAGGGAAAAATAGCATACTTCGTCCACACCAGGCTAGTGACACGGAATCGACCCACCCCCTTCAGAACTCCTCGAATCTCCATGAACTCCAACACTGAACCGCCAAACAGTACCTCCACTCCTCCGGTTCCCTCCTTCATGACACCACTCCACAGGACACCACCCCCACACAGGACCCCACCCCAGCAATACTCCACCCCCTAATCACGCTGATCCATCGAGCTCCAGTGAAACGGTCATATAAAGACGAGTTACGCGGGCTGCCTTGAATAATGCTAAGTAAAGTGCATCTATTTAATAACAATATATAATTATAATGTACAGTCTACAACAGAACTTGTTGTCATGGCCTGAGGCAATGTGTTAGTTCACTTATCTTTTAATAGATGGCCCTTTAATCCTTCTAATAAAAGGGGGCGGGGTTAATATAGAGGTTGGAAGGAGGAGGAGTCAAACGTGTGTGTGTTCTAGAACAGCACGCAAAATAAGTTTATTTTAACATAACACACAGGCTATATTATTAGATTAGCCCATGCTGCATCACAAATAAGTAACACACATCAGGTGTTGCGTTATTTATGGAATTTATTATACAGACAATCAAGTTTCTATCCTTCGAACTTCCCATTCCCCCCTCCTCCCCTTCTCTCTGCTGCCTTCCCCTATCTCCCCCCTTCTCTCTTTTTCTCTCCCCCTTCTTTCTCCTAACCGAGTGTATAATGTTCCTCATCATCGTGTTCAAAGCTGTCCACAAAAATTACTCCTGGTGTTTTAACACCTTACGAGCGGCCTATGCGGTTTATTTATATGTACCGCCCAGCGGGGTGTTTTTAGCCAAAATAGGGCTGTTTACGTGATCATTTTCATGCCTAAATAAGACCCAGAACGTAAAACAAGTAACTATCCCTGAAAGGGCATAAACAGAGCTTTCGAATGACACCATAACGATCCTTTTATGATGGCTAGTTTTCTTGCAAAAACCGTGCAACGCGAGTGCAAAAAGCATGTAATTAGGCAATTTCCCCATATAATTCCGTATATAGCGAGTGAGAGAGGGAGGGAGGAGGTGGGATTCGTGTCAGTATGTTCGCCGCGGTGGTCTGGAGCAGTCATACGCTCGCTACTCTCCTGCCACCACTTGTCTCTCTCTCTCAGCAACATTACGTGCTGAAATTGCCACACGATATATGTCGAGCACCGCCACATAGTCCAGCTTTATTTAACTCGACTTATGTTGCGCGCCGCTAAAGAAGGGTTAATAATACTGTTCTTTTTACCTTTACTGATTCTCAGTTATTAACTCGTATTCTATTCTTTACCTTATACAATGTGTTATAGAAAATAAATAGCTATGCTCCGTTGCAAAACACTCAAAGTTGCCAACCTTGGCGTCCTGGTTAGTGTGAACAATCGTATACATATATAAGTAATTGAAACGGGATGTTACAATCCACGCATCAAGACAAGTTGGATCACAGTGTAATCTAGCTTGGACCAAATTATAACCAAATATATATATCATACATACAAGATAATATCGGCTCAGTTAGAGAAAACACTTTAGATGAGCCGAAACGTGTTTCTTTGTAATAAAAACAAATTTTGATATTAGAGTAAATATTTTGTTTTCTTCCATACCACTATTCACAGCACTGTGGTTGACCAATTCATAATCTACCTTAACTTGTAATATGACACGCTATGATTATTGCATTATACTTGTATCAGTGGATTCTTAGTTACTAGCTTCATTACTGTGGCTTCCCATTATCAGTAAACAGTTCGGCGTTACCCATTGTAATGATTTACTATAAAGTAAGTCATCAAATTGAACAATTAACGATAATCCAAGCAATCTGGTTATGTTGTCTTAAAGTTGATATAAATTGTTTAGGCTTTTATATTTTTACTTTGAATTGTTTAAATTATCCTCCAAACATAATTAAAATTATACTATAGCTCTGTGTATGTTACCTTGAATTTCATTTAATATGTATTATTTCACCATCATTAGGTTACGGTGAACATTGCAAACACATACACAGTATATAATATATATATAAAGGGATCTTAAATGTAAACATTTACAATTTATATTTATTCAATCAATATGATCTCCACC
>JBAKBP010006600.1:0-37500 GCA_037953745.1 Lithodes maja
ATCTTACATATTTAACACCTTAAGAGCGGCCTAGGCAGTATATAATATGTAGCCACCAGCGGGGTGTTCTTACCCAAAATAGGGCTGTTTACGTGATCATTTTCATGCCTAAATAAGACCCAGAGCATAAAACAAGTATCTATCCCTGAAAGGGCATAAACAGAGCTTTCCAATGACACCACAACGATCCTTTTATGACCGCTAGTTTTCTTGCAACAACCGCGCAACACGAGTGCAAAAAGCATGTAATTCGGTACTTTCCCCATACAATTCAGTATGTAGCGAGTGAGAGAGGGAGGGAGGAGGTGGGATTCGTGTCAGTAGGTTCGCCGCGGTGGTCTGGAGCAGTCATACGCTCGCTACTCTCCTGCCACCACTTGTCTCTCTCTCTCAGCAACATTACGTGCTGAAATTGCCACACGACCTATGTCGCGCGCCGCCAGATAGTCCAGATTTATTATACTCGACTTATGTTGCGCGCCGATAGTTAGGGGTTAAACAAATATATATTAAAAATAGTTTAACCACACCACTGAGTTCCCCAAAAATACTCTAATAGGGCTGGCCTGAAGAATTAGATCAAGATGGACAACCAATCAAGACATGATAGGTAGGGAAGGGCAGGTGAACAAATCTAGGACGGTGAAGATACGCAGACATTTCTCGTCATTTCACCAATTCAGCCGCACCACATGAGTTCCACAGCAGAACTCTTATAGGGTAGAGCCGAAAGATGAGGCAAGAACTGCTACACTTCAGCACAGCACCAATTAAGAAGTGATCAAAAGCGAAGAATGAGAGATCAGGTCTATGGAAAAAATATATCGCACCGAAATGCACAAAAAATACACACACCGAGGGAAATCGAGTCAGCTCGACCGCATCAGCGACCGACACAAGTCAGGTCAGGAGCTAATAACCTAGCCAGGCCAGGGTGGCATATGATATAGGCCGTCCGGAGGACAACCGAATGAGACAGAATAAGAACAGAAGGGGAAAAACATAGAAAGAGGAATGAAAAACTTGTCATGTCATCATCATATTGCCAGCAGGGGGCAAAATAGACAAATACACCAAAAATCGGGGTGTGGGGGGCCCCACCCATAATAGCCTACTATGATAGGTTAGGTAAGGTTGTTAGGTTAGGCTAGGCTAATGTCCTTTCAAAGGGGTATAGGCCTAGTAAACACTAGGATAGCCTATACCCGGTCAAAGGTAAGTCCTGCTGTAGTCTCCTTGAATGCTACCTTAAGGGGGGCGTCCGGCTCATACTCGTAATAGTGCTCAAAACGGCAATATTGCGCAACCCGATATATGGCATCATCACCCATCCCTCTGTCTTCAGTTAAAATCCTGAGGCAATATTCCGTCTGGAAGCATGTTATTTCTGGGCTAGTTTAAAGTTTTCGTGGGTCGCGGGTCGCGCAGACGCGTAGAAAATGCATTATGGGTTTCGGATCTGCAAAAAAAAAAACTAAAACCATGAATTTTTGGTGAAAATATGACGTTCTTAGATATTTTGCCTAACAGTATCTGGTACTCAACCCGGGAAACAACGAAGGGTGTGGTGGTGGTGGAGGAGAAAGAGCAGTGTGGTCCAAGCCGCGAGAGAGGTAGGGTGCGGCTGGCCGGCTGGCTTGCAACAGCTCTCGTGCCTTAGTACCTCACGTAAGAAAGTTCACTTGTCGGCGCAATTCTGACGTAACCAAACATGCTACAACAATGTTTCTGGTGTCATTGGAAAGGGCATGAAATTCTCTACAACTCCACGTCGCCATTTGTTTTTATTTCTTTCCTATTTCGACACACAACCCCGAGACATTTCTCACCTAATTTGTACCTAATTTGTACCTAATTGTAAATGCCCTAATTCTACAATTAGATACGAAATGGAAAAAGTATCGACGTACAATTGAAACTACACCTATTGTTAGTACCCCCAATGCATTAAAACAATCAAGCAACAACATTTAAATGAGATTTTGATTTTACAAAAAGTCATAAATTTACACACCTAACTCAAAAAATAATTGTCCTAGAGAATTAAAATTTTGGAAATTTCTTAGTTGTTAGGTCCCCTATACGTGTACAAAATCTTATGAAATACAGACAAAATCCACTGACACGTTCTAGAGTAAAGCGAGTATGAACCGGACGCTCCCCTTAAATTGTAATATTAGACTAGGGCTAGCCTATAGATAAAATAGCTTAGCCTACTCATTTATTGTAGCCTATAATATAGGCCTAGCCGGGCAGAATGTAGAGTTCGGGCGTACCGCCACCAATGTTTATACTATGCAGAGCGGCGACGAAATCTTGCCATCATGTTCACGTCCATTTTGAATGCCGTTGGATACAATAATATGTTGAGGGGGCCAAACACCCCCATGACATATTGTCATCATCATATAATTTGCCAGCAGGGGGCAAATAGGACTAACCAAACTGCGGCGATCGACCATGTAAACATGACGGCGGCGGCGGCGGTGGACGCTTGCGATCATGTTCCGTCTATTTTGACTGCCATTGGATACAATAATATGTTTAGGGAAGGGCTTTGCGGCAATTGTTTTGGTTGTTTGCCCCCTACTGGCAATATAATATATGATGATGATAACATGTCATGGGGGGGTGAGGGGGGGCTTTCAACATATTATTGTATCCAATGGCATTCAAAATAGACGGGAACATTATCCCAAGCATCCAACGCCGACACCGCCGCAGCTGCTGAAGAACAAGGAAGTTAGCAATAGGTTTCATTGTGAACTGGCAAATCTGTCAAGGAATAGCCTAGATGTGGAAATTTACAGCCAATTTGCTCTAGCCCTTTTTGAGATACAGAGGTTAGAGATCGTTGGATACAATAATATGTTGAGGGGGTCAATCACCCCCCATGACATATTGTCATCATCATATATATTGCCAGCAGGGGGCAAATAGCCTAGGCCTAGCCTAACTACAACAAAAATCGCCGTCAAAATAGACGCGAACTTATATTAACTACGGCGATCGACCATTGCCTGCACCGGCCGTCCCCCGGTTATTGTTGAGGTCCTGAGGAACCGTATGACTTTGACGAGCTCTTCCCTCCGCAGTCTCCGCATCCCATGTATCGTCGTACGGTACCTCTTCCCCTCCACATCCTACATCTGGTCGTCCTACATATGCCTCCTAAGCCTCGCCTCGTCCCGTCACTGAGCATGTGGATGGGCGTCCCTTTCTGGCTTCAAAGATGGATTCCTTCCGACAGCTCCTACTGGATTGTCTGGGGTTGGTTGATAAGGGCACCTCGATTCAAGACATTGCTCTGGCCCTAGTACCGCGGTTTGTAGGTCTCTGGTTCGCCACCTGATGACCTGCTATTGGGTTGTTGCCTTTACAGTGTTACGGTTCTACGAATGACCTAGAGTGAAAGTGACACGGTGGTGAATTTTAACCTTAACTATAAACTAATTTAATTGTGACATAGGATCTCCGCGACTACGGTAGGGCCGGAGCTGGCGAGTATTCGCCTGAAGTTGCCCTTAACCCCCAAGACAAGACAAGACAAAATTCTAGTGCTGGTTTTACTCAGATTTTGTGAGTTTTAATTTAGCCTAGCCTAGGCCTAAGAGTTCAGAAGATTTGCAAAATGCACCCCATACTAGCCTACCCATAGCCTAATAGGCCTAGTGATTCTTTTTTGGCAGACCACCCACAAATTTTCATATAGCCTAGGCCTAGGCTAGCCTAAGTTCTGGAATGCATGTTGGAATAGCCTTCCTATAAACTGTAGGCTAGGCTACTTCCTTTTAATTTAAGTTTGATTCTTTGGAAAAATCTATTAGGCCTAGACCAGGGCAGGAAAGTAACATTTAAAATTACGTGTAAAAAGTTGCCCATAAACGGCGGGCCGCTATGTTATTGTAATTTGGGAGCTTATTTCGTCTGTTGATTGACTTTGTCCTTAATTGGGGATCCTATGAATTAGCACAGATGATGATGACTTAGCGTACATCATAATACGTGACGGGCCGACGTGGGGGGGCAGAGCCGCAGAGACCCCCTCAACATATTTTGTGTCCCACAGTAACTTTTAATGGGATGGATGTAATTACCGGGTGTACGTACGGTCGTCATGTTTACATAGGGCGATCGCCGCGGTTAACTTCGCGTCTAATTTGACGGCGATTTTTTTCGGCATATTTCATTTTATTCACTTCCTTTTATATTTAGGCTATAATCTAGCTTTGGCACGACAATAACCCTAACCTAGTCTTTCTTAAAAATTCTTCTAATCTTCCAGTAGCCTGTAGCCTAATTTAGGTCATTTTTAAAGGCACACAATTAAATGGTTGGTATTTTAAACGACACTACTGCAGCATTATGAGAAACAATTTATTAGAGATAATAGGCAACAATAGATTCGCCATATTTTTCTCCATAGGCTATAGTCCGCATGGAGGATTTTCGTTATCGACAAATTGAAAAAATTCCCACTTCAGACAAAATAGACAAATACACCAAAAATCGGGGTGTGGGGGCGGCAGCCCCCACCCATAATAGCCTACTATAATAGGTTAGGTAAGGTTGTTAGGTTAGGCTAGGCTAGGCTAATGTCCTTTCATAGGGGTATAGGCCTAGTAAACACTAGGATAGCCTATACCTGGTCAAGGGTAAGTCCTGCTGTAGTCAACTTGAATGCTGCCTTAAATTGTAATGTTAGACTAGGCATAGCCTATAGATAAAATAGCCTAGCCTACTTATTTATTGTAGCCTATAATATAGGCCTAGCCGGGTAGAATGTAGAGTTCGGGCGTACCGCCACCATTGTTTACACTGCGCAGAGCGGCGACGGAAGCTTGCCATCATGTTCCTGTCCATTTTGAATGCCGTTGGATACGATATGTTGAGGGGGGCAAACAACCCCCCATGACATATTGTCATCATCATATAATTTGCCAGCAGGGGGCAAATAGGCCTAACCAAAAAAAAATCGTCGTCAAAAACTCAAAATAAACGCGAACTTACAGTAACTGCGGCGATCGACCATGTAAACATGACGGCGGCGGTGGAAGCTTGCGATCATGTTCCCGTCTATTTTGACTGCCATTGGATACAATAATATGTTGAGGGGAGGGCTTTGCGGCAATTGTTTTGGTTGTTTGCCCCCTACTGGCAATATATATAATGATGACAACACGTCATGGGGGCAAAGCCCCCCCTCAACATATTATTGTATCCAATGGCATTCAAAATAGACGGGAACATTATCGCAAGTGTCCGCCGTCATGTTTACATATGTCGATCATCGTGGTTAAAGGCTGGTTCACACATAGCCGAGTCAGTGCGCGAGTCCAACACGAGTCACACTCGTTGATTATCGCCGTCGCTGGAGGCTGACCTCGGCCGCAAGTAGCAATTGCTCCCGAGTCAAGGAGAGTGTAACACGAGTTAACTCGAGTCAATACGAGTCAACACGTGTTCATGCAAGAGTCTGTACGAGTAACTGAGAGTCAAAACGAGTGTAACACGAACCCAACACGAGTGTCAAAAATTTGAAAAATAATGGCCACATTCCAGGGCACGTAAACAAAGAGTATGGACGAGTCTAACACGAGTCAACGCGATTGTTACACGGATCCACACGATTGTTATACGGATCAACACGAAAGACAACACGTTGACTCTCGTTGGATCTCTGTTGCACACGTGTTGACTCGTATTACATCCGTGTAAACTCGTGTAAACTCGTTGATTCGTCCTACATTTTTTAAATAACGGTATTTCAAATGACACTTGCTTTTTCATGTTACACTCGTGTTTTTTTCTCAGTGGATCATGTTTACTCTTGTTTACTCTGGCATCATGGGGGCACCAAATTTTGGCACTCACATTCGTGCTTTCTACTCTTGTTGATACGTGTTGCATGTGTGTTACATACGTGTTGTTGCGTGTAGACACGTGTTGCTTCGTCACCGTCGAAATGATGACGAAAAGCGACGAATCACCAAAGAGTGTTACACGGGTTTATACGAGTCAACACGAGTTAACACGAATAACGAAGAGTTATTCAGAGTCAAACACGAGTTAACACGTATGTACACGAGTCTACATGTATTTAGGCCACACTCGTGGGTACTCGCCACGGGACCCAAAAATTTCATGCATGCATGAAATTTTTGGACCCCGTGGCGAGTACCCACGAGTGTATCGAGTAAACAAAGAGTATACACGAGCGTAGCACGAATCTATACGAGTGTTGAGGAGTATCAACGAGTCATTGCTGAATAGCAAAATTTCATCACTCGTGTTGGACTCGCGCACCGACTCGTCTATGTGTGAACCAGCCTTTAGTTCGCGTCTATTTTGAAGGCGTTTTTTTCGGTTATTTGCCTCCTGCTGGCAATATATATGATGATGACAATATGTCATGGGGGGGTGACCCCCTCAACCTATTATTGTATCCAAAAACAGTCAAATAGACGGGAACATGATGGCCAGCGTCCGCCGCTGCTCCGCGTAGTGTAAACAAGGCTGGCGGTACACCCGAACTCTACATTCTACCCCACTAATTTTCCAACTAGCATAACCGATGATTTATCAATGATCAATCCCAGTCAGAAACGTCCATGCTTCCCTCCCATAAGTCAATGTCGGGATTACCACACTGTCATGCAAGGACTTCTTTACTTCCATGCTGACCACCCTATTTCTTCTTACTGCTTTCAGAGTTCAACGCTCTTCCCCTGTTACACTTTCTCCCACACTTCTTCATCCACAGGCCTACTCACATCTTTACTCAACACACTGCCCAAATACTTAAATGAGCTGACATTCTTCATAGCCGTTCAACCTCACTTCACACTCTATGGTTGCACCCCTTTCAATGACCATAATATTGCTCTTCCTAGCATTTACCTCCAGATTCCGTTTTTCACACACTGTTCCAAACATATTTACCTGACCCTGCAACTTCCATTCACTATCGCTCATCAGAACTGTGTTGTCAGCAACAGTAGTACTGGTACTGTACTGTTGAGGCAACTTCCACTCGTTTCCTTCCCTTATCCGCTGCTCTTCCTTGCATTTCTTTCATGACTCCATCCATATACTGTACCGGTATATATTGAACAACCATGGGGACATCACACACACCCTTGCTTTAACCCAACATTCAGATTAAAGAACTCGCTCTGTTAATTATCCACACATACTGACACCTTTGCACCCTCATACATGCTCTTCATTGCTTTCAGCAACTTGCCATCTATTCCGTATATTCTCAGTACCGGTACTTTCCACATACCTTCTCTATCAATTCTGTCATAGGCCTTCTCCAACTCCATAAATGCAGCATACAATTTTTGTCGCTTCTCCAGATATTTCTCCACAACACATTTCCGGGCAAAAATCTGAGCTACACATCCTCTTCCCTTCCTAAGATGACTTCAGTATGCTAACCGTTTCCCCAGCAATACTGACTGAAAATGCCCAAATATATTGCATGTCCTCTTCAGATTTATCTAAAATATGTAAAATTACACCAAATACCGCTACAGTAGCATTGAAATCAATAAAACTCACTAACAGGATAAATAAATGGAAGAAATACTCCAAAAGATTAATATGTTAACCCTTTACCCAGCAATACTGACTGAAAATGCCTAAATAGATTGCATGTGCTCTTCAGATTTATACATACATACGTACATAACATTTTAAGACTGAGTGCTCCACTCAGATGTGCAGTTTCAGTCTCTTTTCCTAATGGCGGCATTCCAGGCAACCCTGTTAAGGGATGCTTTACTTGTCAAGTTTTTGGATTTGAGATCGGCACTTATAGTCCGATCCCAGGTCTTACTCGGTCCACCCCTTGGTGCAGCTCCCTCCACAATCGCAGACCTGCATCTTTTCACCCAATTTTGTTCATCCATTCTCTCCACATGTCCATACCATCCCAGTTTACTTGTACGCATCTCCTCGCTAATACTCTTTATACCTAAACGTCTCTTCAGCTCATCATTTGTTATTCTGTTGACATCCTTTATCTGAAATTCTCTTTCCATTCACATATGCATAGCCTACGTGAGTTGCAGTTGGGATGTGTGTACATGCTTAGATTGATATGCAGGATTCGAAGTTGCATAATAAATCGTAGGCAGTGTCCACCATTCTTTAACTGTCTTCGTGGTGCGATGCATAAGGTGTTGATTTTCGGTGTGAGCATCCTGGATTCGAATCCACGGACTGCCACATGTGTTTGTAAATTTCATTAATCGATTTTAGGAGTATAGTTGGTTGTTGGAAGGAACATAATAATTGATATTGGTTCAGGGGTAATTTATCGAGAGGACTTCCCTAGTGGTTAAGGCCCCATTAATTGCTCTTTCCATTCACATATGCATAGCCTACGTGAGTTGCAGTTGGGATGTGTGTACATGCTTAGATTGATATGCAGGATTCGAAGTTGCATAATAAATTGTAGGCAGTGTCCACCATTCTTTAACTGTCTTCGTGGTGCGATGCATAAGGTGTTGATTTTCGGTGTGAGCATCCTGGATTCGAATCCACGGACTGCCACATGTGTTTGTAAATTTCATTAATCGATTTTAGGAGTATAGTTGGTTGTTGGAAGGAACATAATAATATGTAAAATTACACCAATTACCAACTACATTACCAAAAAAATTAATAAAGTACACTAACAGGATAAAGAAAATGTAAGAAATAGTCCTAAAGATGAATTTATCTATGTATTTACCTATTTGTATTTACCTATTTGTAGTTTACAGGAATTGAGCAGCGCTCGTGTTGTCCTGTCTTAGTTACTTTATAATCAATCCATTTTACTTAGACAAGTATCGTAATGGATATTCCCAGTTCCCAGTATTTTGGACTAACATATCATAACTTATGTTGCCCTATTTCCATATTTACTTTTATCCAACCTAGATTTGAACATGTTAATGTTCCTCGCTCTCACCACCTCCTCCTCCAAGTTGTTCCAAGTCTCTATACTCCTATATGGGAAGCTGAATTTCTTTGTGTCCTTACGACATCTGCCCTTCCTCAGCTTAAACTCGTGCCCTCTTGTCCTTCCATTATCCCTCACGAATAGATCTTCCCTATCTACTCGTTCCAAACTTTTTACTCCCTTGAACATCGTTATTAAGTCGCCTCGTTCCCTTCTCTCTTTCAAGGTAGGCAGTTGTAGTGTCTTAAGTCTTTCCTCATATGTCAACTCCTTCAATCTTGGGATCATCTTCGTTGCTATCCTTTGGACTTTCTCTAATTTGTTTATATGTTTTTTCAAATGTGGTGACCATATCACTGCTGCATATTCTAATCTTGGTCTTATCATAGTCATTATCAATTTTCTTAACATTTCTTCATCCAAATAGTTAAATGCCACTCTCATATTGGTTATTATTCCATATGCTCCTCCAATGATCATGTTAATATGCTTCTCCGGGGATAGATCATCTTGTATTATCACTCCAAGGTCCTTCTCATGCCGTGTTTTGCCGATTATTTCAGTTCCTAATTTGTACACCCAGCTTGGCCTTATCTCACTTGTTCCCACTTCCAAAACATGACACTTTTCTGCATTGAAACTCATTTTCCTGCATACACTGCATGTATCTATTGACGGACGCCTTGATCCCCGAAGGATTGGCCACGAACGAAACACCCCTATGCACCTCTGTCCCCAGTCAGTCGACGCCCCTCCTCCCATCCAGCACCGCTTTCACGCATATACTTCTTAACTCCATCCTTTCACCTCTCTCGGTTTATTTCTCCCTCTGGCCTTCCACCTCACTCGTACACGCTCTTAGTCATTCTCTCGCTTCCCATACGTTCCACATGGCCGAACCATCTCAAGGTGTTCTTTTTCGCACTTTCCAGTACATTCACACCACACCTCTCTCGTACTTCCTCATTTGTATGTCTATCCCTCCATGTAACTCTGCACACACTTCTCAAGTAACTCATTTCCATCCCTTTCACTCTTGGTTTGAATCTCTCCAACAACGTTCATGCTTCGCTTCCGTAAGTCAGTGTCGGGATTACCACACTGTCATGCAATGACTTCCTCAGTTCCATGCTGACCACCCTATTTCATGTTACTGCTTTCAGCATTCCTACAACCCTCTTCCCCTGTTGCACCCTCTCCCACAGTTCTTCATCCATACTCCCATCTTTACTCTGTACACTGCCAAGATACTTAAATGAGCTGACAATCTCCATAGCTTGACCGTTCAACTTCACCTCACACTCTGTGGCTTCACCCCTTTCGAAGACCATAACCTTGCTCTTCCCCGCATTTACCTTCAGATTCCATTTTTCGCACACTGTTCCAAACATATTTACCAGACCCTGCAACTCCCATTCATATCGTCAGCAAACAGCAGTACACAAACATCCACTGCTCTTCCTTGTATTTCTTTTATGACTCCATCCATATACTGTATATATAGAACAACCATCGGGACATCACACACCCTTGCTTTACCAAACATTCAGATCAAAGAACTCCCTCTGTTCATTCTTCACACGTACTGATACCTTTCCACTCTCATACATACTCTTCACTGCTTTCAGCAACTTGCCATCTACTCCATATATTCTCAGTACTTTCCACATACCTTCTCTATCAACTCTTTCATTCCACTCGTTGCCTTCCCTTATTAGTGGTACACCAACATCCGCTGCTCATCCTTGCATTTCTTTTATGACTCCATCCATATACAGTTCAGTATATATTGAACAACCACGGGGACATCACACACCCTTTCTTTAACCCAAAATTCAGATCAAAGAACTCGCTCTGTTCATTCTCAACACATACTGACACCTTTGCACCCTCATACATGCTTTTCACTGCTTTCAGCAACCTGCTATCTGCTCCGTATATTCCAAGTACTTTCTACATACCGGTACCTTCTCTATCAACTCTGTCATAGGCTTCTCCATGTCCATGAAGGCAGCATACAACTTTTGTCCCTTCTCAAGATATTTCTCCACAACATATTTCAGGGCAAAGATCTGAGCTACACATCCTCTTCCCTTCCTATGATGAATACTGTATGTTAACCGTTTCCCCAGCAATATTGACTGAAAATGCCCAAATATATTGCATGTCCTCTTCTGATTTATCTAAAATATGTAAAATTATACCAAATACCAACTACATTAGCACAAAACTCAATCAATCACAGAAACAGGATAAAAACATAGAATAAATACCCCAAAAGATGAATACGTTAACCCTTTCCCCAGCAATACTTACTGAACATGCACAAATAAATTGCATGTGCTCTTCAGATTTAGCTGAAATATGTAAAATTACACCAAATACTAACTACATTAGCACAAAAATCAATCAAGCATTTTAACAGGATAAATAAAATGGAAGAAATAGCCCAAAAATGAATTTATCTATAGCCTACCGGTGTATATTACCGGACACCTTGATCCCCGAAGGGATGACCATGAAAGAAACGCCTGCGTATTTCAAGCTCGCTTGAGTTATCACTCGATCGTCTTTTAGAGCTTTTTGGCCCGGGGTAATTACCACACCATCGCGTCATAAGGAGTTTGAGGGGGTTAAATTGATAGATACATAGAGGAAGAGGAATGCCAAGTAAAGCTAAACAAAAATATATAAGATATTTTTAACATGAGGTTGCTTATAATAATTTGTACCTCTGCAGTTTCTCCATGGCTAACGAAAAAGGTCACATTCCTAAGAAGCCCCAACCAAATAGGCCAAGCTTCTGTACAGAAAAAATTACACACCATTACCCTTATGGTGACCCTATCAATTAATCAAAACAACCACACTTCTTAACCCAATTCCTGCGGGGCCCCTCATATGACGGAGACGATTTTCCGGCTATTATGTAGCCTGTGAGCCAGGCCAGCTTTTGCAAGCAGCACGGATGGACGTCAGCCGGAGCCTACAGGCCCCACCACGACACTGAGGTTTGTGTGAGAGAGAGCTCACTTATGTGCAGCGTCACACATAGCGAAAACAGAAAATAATTGGTAATTTTTAGCGATTTCGCCTATCGGATTTGGTAATTTTTAGCAATTTTGCCCTTCGTTTGCAAGATCCTTACAAGAAAACCAGACGTCGTACAGGGATGATTCAGGAGTAATTTGAAAGCTATTACTGTACTTTCACGAATACAAAATTGTATTACGCTCTGGCTTTTGCTTATGCATGAAAATGAGCAGGGAATGAAGGCAATTTCGGGCAATTATGCCTACTCGTACAGGAGTCCTTGGAGCGGCTTCGGTCGCACCGGGAATTTCCACACCTCTCACACCACACACACACATCACACAGTTTTTCCTACACCGAGAAATGACTCTCCGGCTGTCATTTCTCGAGGACTTCTTTTAGCCGGAGACATTGAGAGCAACCCAGGACCCACCTACACATACATAATTATGTCCAACTTGCTCAAAACCCATCACTTCGAGATGCCACACTAAGGGTTCAGTTCTCTGCAATTCATGCAGGAACGGGACCCACTTCACCTGCACAACACTTGCCTCCAAGAAACACTACACGAACACCTGGACCTGTTCCTCATGCCCATCCCTCTCCCAGTCAAATCCCTCGCCTAAAACCCGTCCACCTCTCCTCCCCAACCCACCTAACCTTCCCATATCAACCACTCCCCCCCCCCCCCCTAAAACCCATCCACCTCTCCTCCCTAACCTTCCCATACCATCCACATCCTCAACTCAACACACCACACCCCATCCTAATCCATTCCAACCCCCTTCTCCTGCTCCCCAATCCCCAGCCCCACCTCACCCATCCCAACCCCCAGCCCCTCCCTCACCCCCACCCCCACCCCCTCCCTCACCCCCACCCCATCCTCGTGCAGCAGCACCCAACATACATCGTGCACATAACATTAACATTCTCCAATTGATCATAGATGGCATTAACACAAAGAAACACAAACTCTCACACTTCATCAAACAACTCTAAATCAATCTCTTCTAAAGATGTACTTTCTACCCTCTCTGGGCTTAACACTAATAAGGCGTACGGTCCGGACGGTGTTCCTCCTGTTGTTCTCAAAAACTGTGCTTCCGTGCTGACTCCCTGCCTAGGCAAACTCTTTCGTCTCTGTCTATCCTCTAACGTCTTCCCTTCATGCTGGAAGTTTGCTCACATTCAACCTGTCCCAAAGAAGGGTGACCGCTCTCAACCCTCCAACTATCGTCCAATTGCTCTTATCTCTTGTCTTTCTAAAGTTTTTGAAACTATTCTTGCTTCCAAATTTCTTAAGCATTTCTCTTCTCATAATCTGCTCTCAGATCGCCAGTATGGCTTCCTTAAGGGTCGCTCTACTGGTGATCTTCTTTCATATCTTACTAACTCTTGGTCATCCTCCTTTCGGGACTTCGGTGAGACTTTTTCTATTGCACTAGACATATCGAAAGCCTTCGATAGAGTCTGGCATAAATCTTTAATTTCTAAACTACCCTCCTTCGGTTTCTATCCCTCCATCTGTGCCTTTGTCTCTAATTTCCTTTCCGGCCGTTCCATAGCCGCGGTTGTGGACGGCCATTGTTCACTTCCTCACCCTATAAACTCCGGTGTTCCTCAGGGCTCTGTCCTATCTCCTATTCTCTTTCTAATTTTTATAAATGATCTCCTTAACTGTACCTTAATTCCCATCCATTCATACGCAGACGACTCAACCTTACACTACTCCATTAGTTTTTCAGAACGCCCCAGCCAGCAATCTCTCAACAACAAACGTAATGAAGCCATAGAACTCTTAAATTCTGATCTAAATACAATTTCCAATTGGGGCAGAGAAAACCTTGTTAACTTTAATGCTTCCAAAACCCAATTTCTCCATCTATCTACCCGTCAGGATCTCCCAGCGGACTATCCCTTATTCTTCAATAATACAAAAATCAACCCTTCATCTTCTCTCAATATTCTTGTGTCTCTTTTTCTTCTGCTCTCATTTGGAAGGACCATATTACCAGTCTTGCTAAGGCAGCCTCCCAGAAGCTTGGTGTGCTCAAACGCCTTAGGGGGTTCTTTTCCCCTGCACAGCTTCTTGCTCTGTACAGGGGCATAGTGCGCCCTTGTATTGAGTATTGTTCACATGTGTGGGGAGGTTCCTCTCACACCGCTCTCCTAGACAAAGTTGAAAGGAAGGCCTTTCGTATCATTAACTCCCGTCCACTCACCAACTCTCTGCAATCTCTCTCTCTCCGCCGCAATGTTGCATCTCTCTCGCTATTCTATCGCTACTATAATAATCAGTGTTCCTCAGAGCTATCCCAGTGCATACCACCTCCTTTACGTAGGGCACGTGGTACCCGTCTTGCAACTCAATCCACCCCTTCTCTGTGCAACTCTCCAACCCAAGAGTGAAACGTTACTCTCAAACTTTCTTCTACTCAACAGCTGAGCTCTGGAACTCTCTCCCAGAATCAGTCTTTCCCTCTTCCTATGACTTAAATTGCTTCAAACTCCGTGTGTCCAGGCATTTTGGCTCGGAAACGTCCCTTGATTTTGGCCCTGTCACTCTTTCAACTATGGGGGAGGCACTCGCTATAGGCAATTATGCCTTTTGCCTCCTCAATCACATAGAAAAAAAAAAAAACAAAAACAAAAAAACACAACATACACATTGCCATCTTACAAGAAACAAAACTCCGCACAACACAAAAAAACACCCACATTTCATGATTTCACCACCATCAGACAAGACCGGGCTGTCGGCGGAGGCGATAGACTCGTCACCCTGGTACACAAAGAAATATCATACATAGTTACCAGTGTACAAACCAAATCCCTCCTCCCCCCAAATGATAACACAACAGAAATACAATCAATTAAAATACGCACTGGCAACAACTCCAACATAACCATCATAAACACATACATCCCCTTCAGTACCAAATGAATACAGACCACACTTACAACACATCACAAACACCCCACACATCATCCTGGGTGGTGACTTCAACGCCAAGACGTCGGCCTGGTTTGTCGACAACCCCGGCACAGACAGAGGGCTGGTACTACAAAACCAAACTGGTAACCTCATCATCCTTAACGACATCTATCAACATACCCATATTCCTCACCAAGCCCTCTATAACCCATCATCTCCAGACATCACCTTTTGCTCCCCAGAACTCGCCCCCACAACATCCTGGAGGGTGGTCAGAACCTTAGGCTCTGACCACCTCCCGATCATTATCACCACCAAAACCAGACTCACCCCAGCTAGCCACAAACACACATACACCAATTATAAAAGAGCTAACTGGGAAGCATTCACAAATGAGACAGAACAACACTTCACAACTCTAAACAGTACACCCATCACTAACATCAACAATGTTGTACACATACTCAATAAAACTATTCAAAACGCTGACAAGAAACACATTCCAAGAGGTAACAGAAAAAGACACAACCCCAACTTCACACCAGAAATTCAAAACCCATCAGACAACAAGACATACTGAAACACTCCCCAGCACCCCACACACAAGACATCACACAACAAATCCAAGCACTCAACACCCAAACTAACAACAAAATACAAGAACAACAAAAACTAAATTGGAATAACTTCCTACAAACACTTGATCACAAAACAAACCCCAAAAAAACTCTACAAAACACTAAACAGCATCACACTTTCCAACAGCAACACAACACAATCACATGCTGCAATCACAACAACAGACTGTACTCCTTCATGTAAACAACAAGCAAACACTCTCATCAATCACTTCTCACATGTCAGCCACCTAAAACCTCACAAAGACGACCGACGTGTCATCCGACGTAAGAGACAATTCCCCACAGACCCTGACTATACACCCTTCACCAATTACCAGACAAAGCATATCATCAACAATCTCAAGCACTCACCCGGTTGTGGCCTAGACAACATAAGCAACATACACCTCAGACACCTGGGACCACAAGGCATACAAGCACTCACTAACATATCAAACTACAGTTATTCACACAACACAATACCAGACATTTGGAAGCATGGTCTCATCACCACATTCCCCAAACCCAACAAAGACCCCACGCTACCCTCCTCGCACCGCCCCATCACACTCCTTTGCTCCCCCTCCAAAGTCATGGAACGCCTAGTATTACAACTAATTACACCCGACCTACCCCTAGCTCCAACACAACATGGCTTTAGGCCACTGCACTCCACAAACACTCTCCTCACAGACCTTACACAAAGAGCTTTTGACGGCATCAACTCAGCTAGACCACCACACAGATCACTATTAGCCACACTCGACATTAGTAAAGCCTTCGATGCCATCCCCCGCCACAACCTAACAAACAAAATCTACAACACAAACATGCACAACAACACAAAAAGGTGGCTGGCCAACTTCCTAGCAGGCAGATGTGCACACGTATCTTTTGCCGGTCAGTCATCTAAAATCAGAAACTTTCCAAACCGAGTCCCACAAGGATCCGTCCTATCGCCCGCACTCTTCAATCTGTACATGCACGATATAACTACACCCAATACGCCCCAAATAAACTTAGCCTCCTATGCAGATGACATAACACTCACATGCACACACCATGACCCAAAAAGAGCAACAGATCTCCTTCAACCCTATCTCAACACACTACATGGCTGGTGCACTACAAACAGACTTAATCTAGCCCCAGCCAAATCCACCGCAACCCTGCTCACAAGCTAGACAGGAGAACACGAATACATCCCTCAACTCACCATAAACAACACACCCCTAACACATACACACACACCCAAAATCCTAGGAGTAACATATGATACTCATATGACATTCAAACAGCACACCACAAACATTAAAAAGAAACTGACACCCAGACTTAACGCCCTCAGGTCACTTGCTCACACAAAATATGGACACAACAAAGAAACTACCACCACACTATATAAACAATACATAAGATCAGTGATGGAATACGCAAGCCCAGCCTGGGCTTCTAACCTAGCTGAAACACATCATAAGACCTTACAGACTATTCAAAACAAAGCCCTGAAGATCATTACAGGCTGCACAGCTACTGCACCCATAGATCACCTACATCAAGAAACCAAAATCCTCAAAGTCAAAGACCATCTGGACATGAGAGGCACTCAATTCCTGGCAGCAGCCTCCACGAACCAAGACCACCCACTAAACTACATGGCAACACACCCACAGACACCAAGAAATATCAAAACAACACCCAGCACACGGTATCACACACAATTACTGTCCTCTCTCCCTCCCTGCCCACCCCGAACCAACTCCCAGAAGCACATCCATACTCATATCTCTCGCCGATCCATCCACTCACTCACAGACAACACGCAGCTGCAAGCACGACCTCCCGAAATCCATCCTTCCGAATCCTCCCTTCCTCGCGAGGACAGAGTCCACCTGGCCAGGCTGAGATGCGGACACCATCCAGCTCTCCTGAGCTATCAGAAGAGACTGGATGACTCCGTTGTCGACGCCTGCCCGGGATGTAACACAGCACCCCATACCATTAAACACATCATAGAAGCCTGCATTTCACACATACTTACGCCAACAACACAATCTACACTCAATGAGAGCTCTGTGGGAAAGCCCGATCGTGGCCATGGCCTTCCTCAGGGACTCGGGGCTGTTTGGCCAGGCAGCTTAGGGAACAACAACAACAACAACAACAACAACTCGTACAGGATTAATAGCTTTAACCAAAATGGTCACACTCCTTAACCCTTGTCTAGCGGGGTGTTTTGGGCTATTTTGGGCATATTCAGGCCCTCCTGAATGATCAATCAAGTATCTGCATGAAAAGAAATGTATTCAGCAAAAAACTAGGCGCTAAAAGCTTCAAAATGAGACCAGAACGAGCTACGTAGCACTCGTGGTTCTCATGCAGTGGTGCCACCAACATGGGAGTTTAGCGTATAGCGGCATATTTTTCCCCACTACGCTCACTACTGGTAACACTACCGGCCTCTCGAGAACAGAGGGAGCGTGAGTCAGTGGGTGGCAGTAAGCCCTGGGTGTTGGACGTGTGGCCTGCTGCGCTCCCGGCCATTTGCACTCAATTTTAACCCTTTAAAAGCCTTAATAATGCTCCTAACTTGCTGCAAATTGGTGCACGACTTAAGTCGAGCGCCGCTCTTTAACCCTCGTGGCCCGGGCAGGCTCTCCAAAGTACGGAGCTCGTATCCGGGCGATCTGGCCGAATATCAACAAAAGTAAACTAAGGTTAATCTCGCTTAATATATTACCTACATTAATCAAACATATATATAAATGAGCGCCTTACCTTGCTGCGTAGAATGGCGTTGAGTAGAGCTCTCTAGCTCAACTGGTTCCGGAGTGATGGTGATGGAAGTGGAGGTAACCTTTGCCACGTATTTACCTCGGCGCGTCCGAACACTCAACCGCGGCCCCGGCTACAACGCCCAGTTGCACTCGTCGCTCCACCCGCAAATATGCCGGGAAGCGATTTGATAGTGTTTTATTGGTTATTCTGTCATTTATTATAGTTATTATGTTATTTTCACTCAATAAAGTTATTTATATGAACTTCTTTGGTTCTCTGTCACTTATTACTTCGTTTTATTATTATTATTATGATTATTAGGGGCACTTTCACTGGACTTTGATAATTGGTAGTGTCATTTCCCCTTTTGTGTATTGTTAGGTAAGCTAATAATATATATAGTGTCACTGTCACTTGTTCATATTGTTATGAAGGCACTTATTATTACTTGTGTGTGTCTCTTTCACTTATACTTAGTTTTATTATTATTATACTGTCACTTTGACTGGCCTAGGCTTATTGAGTGTCTTTTTCACTTACTTATTGTTAGAAATATATATTTTAGTGTCACTTTCACTTGTTCATATTGTTATTGAAGGCACTTATTATTACTTATATGTGTCCTTTTCACTTATACTTAGTTATATTATTATTCTTAGCCTACATTTGAGTGTCACTTTCACTGTTGTCACTTCCACTTCAAAAGTTTGTTAGAGTGTGGAAGTCGTTGAAGCAGGTGCCAGCACACAGTCCAACTTGACACTCGAGGCATTCCCAAGTGGTTTGCGGGGTCTGCGAGTTGTGTGGCTGCACACATGGCACCTCTTCTGACTCCTAGCGTTACTACCTGGTGCTTTGAAAGGAAGGGCGTTGAGCTGGTGCTTCCTGAAAAATTCAGCACACCCCGTTCTGTCCCGCTGGCCTGGTCCTTGTAGTGGCCTCCCTGGTGTACCCGCATGTTTAGCCAGAAGCTCAAGTAGCACCTGCTTGTGGAACTTCCGCAGGGACTTGTACTTCTTGGCTCCTGGAGTCCTCAGACGGTAGATGTTGTAGGCATTGAGGATCGACATATCTACCGTATGCAGGATAAACTTCTTGTACCACCTGCAAGATGTTCGCAGGCAGTCGATGAAGCCCATCTGCATGTCGGACTTGTCAACGAGGCGCATGTTGAGGTTATAATCCAGGACAGCAGCTGGTTTCTGGACGGGGTTCTTGGTTCTTCGGTCCACCTTCCCTGTGGCGACCATCTCGGCCTTGTGGCATGTGGTGAGGAGGTTGACCTTGCGCTGGTCATGCCAGTGGATGGAGAGGATGGGGCCACTCTTCTTGTGGAAGATGTCCGCCTTCTTCGTCTTGGTTGGGTAGCCTGGCATGCCCTTCCTCTTGCCCTTGACTGTGCCGACAGTTCCGGTCTTGCGGTCATGGAGGTACTTGGTCAGGAGAGGCGACGTGTAGTAATTATCTGTGTAGAGGATGTGGTTTTTATTTAAGTGCCTCTCCATCATCTTCTTCACTACAGCGCCACCAAAACCAATGAGGGGGTCAGTCTCAATTTCTCCAGCCTTGCCGCTGTAGACTATAAAGTCCAGCACATACCCCGTCAAACAGTCGCAGAGGACGAAGAGCTTGATGCCGAAGCGGTGTCTCTTGGACGGGATATACTGTCGGAAGTGCAGCCTACCACGGAACAGGACCAGAGACTCGTCGAGGCACATCTTCTGGAAAGGAATCAGGTAGGTGGTGAACCGATGACGTATCATGTCATACAGCTTCCTGATCTTCCATAATGAGTCGGGAAGGTGGACTGCCATGTTGTTTGTCAGGTGGAGATACGAGAGGATGTCGAAGTACCTGTCCCTGGACATGTACTTGCCAAATGCTGGAGTCGTTATGATGTCGCCAGTGATCCAGTAGTCTGCCAAAGCGTGCTTCCTGATATGTGTCATCAGCATTGTGAGTGCCAAGAACACATATAGTTCTGCCACAGTGACAGCTCTCCATGCCACCATCTTGGCACTGGTCTTCCTGCCAAGAAAGTTGGCACAGATCTCATGATGGTTGTTGGTCTCCTCGACGAGGTATTCCATGACTTCATTGTCATAGAAGCCACAGAAAATTTCACTGGGGGTAGCAGCTGGGCCACAGGGAAATGTTGGTGACACCCCGGAACCCATCTGTACCTCATCAAAGGCAGGACAATCTGGCTCAAAATCAGCCCCATCTGTCCACACAAACAGGTCGGATGCTGATGCCGAGGACGTGCAGGTGCAGCAGGCACACGCCCTGAACGCCCTGGCACACGCCCTTGGCCACGCGGACGCCCTGCAACCCCAACCCCCGCCCAGGGGCAGCGGCGTCGGCAGACTGACCACGTCCATGACCTCGCCCTCTCGCTCGTCTTGTCGGGACTTCCTCTTCCTCTTCCTGTTCCTCTTCCTCTTCCTCTTCCTCCTCAGGCGACGTCAGGTCATCTGGGGCAATGTTGGGGTCGTCAGCATCCTCTTCAGGAGACAATTCGGGTGAAGAAGTGACCGGGCGTCGGCGGTGTGGGGCGCGGGAGGCTGCGGGAGCTTCAACAATAGGAGCCTCGGCCTCGGGAGTTGGGCTCCTTTTGCGGCGAGCCGAGGGCTTCTCCGCAGCAAATAATGCTCTGCGGTGTGTTGAGGGCTGTGGCACACTAGTAATACCACTTGAAGAGGCCCTTTGGTCATCCTGAAGGAGAGATGAAGCCGAGGGCTGTGGGTGACCCACGCGGCGTCCCGGGTCAAGGCGTCGGGACAATGGAATGCGGGTGGTTGCTAGGCCAGGGTCGGCGTCATTATCACTGTCTTCAGCTTCCCTATCCTTTTCTGCGGCTGCCCTGCGTGCTTTTTTAGCTGCACTTTTCACCAAAGATTGTTTATAGAAATATTTGCCCACTTTCAAGGGTGTACGGGCAGGCAAAGGGGAAGGTCCTGGGCTAGGGCTAGGTCTAGGCTGACCTAGCGAAGATGGCGAGGGGGTAGGCCTAGGTTCTAGCACACTTGGAAGCTCAATGGCACCTTCCTGAAACACTTCCACATCAGGATCATCACTACTGTCTCCCCCCTCAAATAAATCTACATTTTCGTCGTCTCCAAAGCCAACGAAATCGTCATCTTCACTTGCACTTATAAATTGTTCCTTGTCCACCAAGCTTTCGCCACTGCTCTCTTCACTATCAAAAAGGTGTCGCTGTATAGTGCTATCACTCAACAAACGCTTAACTTTCTTCTCGGTTGCAACTGGCGTTGAAGTTGCAAGCGGGGTAGCACTGGGGCCCGCGGGAGGTTGCAGCGAATCGGACACGTCGGAAAGCATTTTTTCAGTATAACTCGCTATGGCGGCCACATACGAACTGATAACACTAGTAGTTGAGGCTTGGTGGTGCTGCGGTTGCTCCAGCAATGCAAAATTTGGCCGCGTGAATTTTGAAGCACGCTTTCAAGCACAAGGATTTTAAAATGACACCCGGGCACCGGCCCTTTTTTTTTGGTGTCATTTTAAAATGACACCCGGGCTGGAAGGGTTAAGGGTTAATGGTCTAAGTGGCCATAGCCAAAATGGCTACACTATATTCCTTCTGTACTTTCTCCATGCCCTATAAGATACATGATATTTTTATATATGTGGCACAGCCCTTGTATCCAACACAATACCCTGCGTGCAACCCCGCTCAAACCCCGCACAACGTTGCTTGCAACTTTAATTATTATTATTAGGGGTTCGTCCCCTACGGGGAACCCCTATTGTAATCATTAAACCTGGGATTTCATCCAAATTCTTCTTACGCGCCGGTTTCGACGCAATAACTCCAGAACCGCTTTTTGGATCGGGATCAAACTTTCACAAGAGGTGCGTTTTTGTATTGGGCAACTTTTGATATGCTAAACATCCGGCATGGTGGCCAAACAGGTCCGTGGCAGCCGATTTCCCGAAAAACTTGACGCCTAAATACCGCCTCTCCCACTCACAGGAAACGACTGGGCTTTGGCATACGCACTCCCCTACTAATGCTCCGCAAATTTTATAGAGAAGGTTTTGCTTTTGCACGTGGGTTTTTTTCCGGCAATCTTGAAAAAACCTCTAATTCCACTTAAAATTCCACATCTTGAAAACTACGCCGATGATCAAAGCCATGCTTGCGTAGTTGGGTGAGGCTCGCGATTCCGAACGTTTTGATACCAAAAGAATATAAATGGGTGGAATAGTTTGGCCGCAGCATTGAAAACTGTCTATTCTTAAATTACTTTAAAACCGCATTAGCTACCCCCACAAAGTTTACCGTCTACAGTCTATAGGCTTCCACGCATCCCCTAGTTTTGCTTAATAACATAATCTCTTTATTATTCAGATCTATAAAAACATTTTTTTTTAACTCTCTCAAAACCGTTCGAGTCCCTACGAATTCCAGCAATTATTTAGCCAACCTACCTATACATACCTACCCTACCAAATAAAAATGATAAATTCAAATTTATTTTTGGTGAATGACAGAGTATTGTCTAAGGTTTTTAACAATTCCTCCCTTTGCCAAATTCTTAGTTTAATAACAATGATATGGACCTTTAAAGTTTTGGCAATTGCCCGTGTGACTCGTATTTTAACCCTCCTAAAGTGTTACCACAAAATACCGCTAGATCCTTTCTCAAAAGTCGCTAGCATGTTGCTACATAGCCAAACAATGTTAGGATAATTCTGCAATTTCTAAAGAGTTTTGGTTTGTTTGTTTTGCAAATTTTACAATGTAGTATGACTAGAATGTCTGAAATTTTCAAATTATCCCTAGTAAATCTCTCTAGATATAAAAGAAATGGCTGCTAGATTGAAGTAAATAGCTCTACATTTAGCGGTAATATGTAGCTTTACAACTGGCAACACTGCAACCACCACCTCCCTCCCACCCTCCCAGTATGTCTCCACAAAATACCGCTAGATCCTTTCTCAAAAGTCGCTAGCATGTTGCTACATAGTCAAACAATGTTAGAATAATGCTGCAATTTCTAAAGCGTTTTGGTTTGTTTGTTTTGCAAATTTTACAATGTAATATAACTAGAATGTCTGAAATTTTTAAATTATCCCTAGTAAATCTCTCTAGATATGAAAAAATGGCTTCTAAATTGAAGTAAATAGCTCTACATCTAGCGGTAATATGTAGCGATACAACTGGCAACACTGCCTAAGTGTTACCCCAAAACACTGCTAGATCCTTTCTCAAAAGTCGCTAGCACGTTGCTACATAGTCAAACAATGGTAGAACAATGCTGCAATTCCTAAAGAGTTTTGATTTGTTTGTTTTGCAAATTTTACAATGTAATATAACTAGAATGTCTGAAATTTTCAAATTATCCCGAGTAAATGTCTCTAGATATGAAATAATGGCTACGCGCTTGTGAATCCTCGAAGGAGGAGATACGGGCGCTATATAAGTAACCAGAAGATTATTATTATTTATTATTACTAAACTGAAGTAAATATAGCTCTACATCTAGCGGTAATATGTAGCAGTACAACTGGCAACACTGCCTACAACTACCCTCTCATCACCAATGATTATGCTCTGCTGAGGTTTGTATTTGCTTATCTTATCCTGTGTATAAATGTAACCCTTACACATGTTTCTATTAAATAATGACATTAAACAGGATTCATGATTTAAATACAAGGCTAGATATTTATCGGAAGTACGTATTTACCTTCGGAAAGCTAAAATATAATGTTTACACATATGGGATAGGGAGGAGGGAGGGAGGTATAAGGGGTGGACCGATGGAAGGGAAGAGAACCCCGATATACGAGATACATAGGTTCATATGCGTGTATTGATCACTTTCATGCTATTATGTATGCATACAGAAGTAGCAGGACACATATGTCAAGAGTGAACACCAATAACTTAATCCATACACAGTCAAAAAGACGGAAATAATATCGTACATACGAAGTGATGGAATGGGGATGGGGGAGTGTGTATGATATGTAAACAGGACAGTTCGTTGCTAGATAGGCGTGTGTGTGCTTGTGTGATGGTCTTGTGTAGCTATGTTTGTGCTTGTTTGAGTGTTGAGTTATCTCTCTCTCTCTCTCTCTCTCTCTCTCTCTTATTTATCGCTGTCTTCCTTACGATTACGACATACTGTACTAGTGCATGAGAACAGGAAATAGGGAGCCTCGCTCTCTCTCTCACAAATGAGAACATAAGTAAACAGGAGTCTGCAGAGAGCCGATTGGCTATAAGACTCGGTAGCCTATTCCCCATTATCTACAACTCTGTTACTAAACAAATAGAGGCAGATCCCTTACACACCCAGTCTCTCTCTGGTCGCTCGTTTGTTTGCACACCGGTACAAATGAGGCAGATCCCTTACAAGATGAACATGGGAAACTGCAGAGAGACAAGTGGCCCACAAAAGGCAGATCCCTTTCACATACAACCCATTTCATCCATATGACTATCTGATTTTATCTTTAAATTCTCTATTGTTCTTGATCCCATTATAGCACTAGGTAGCCTATTTCACATATCTACGACTCTGTTACGAGAGAGGCAGATCCCTTACACCAATCTCTCTCTCTTATTTGCACACTGGTACAAAGGAGGCAGATCCTTACACATGCTACCAAGATGAAAATGGGAGTCTGCAGAGAGCCGGTTGGCCTACACACGGCAGATCCCTTTCACACCCAATCCATCTCGTCTTATCAAATTTTATGTTGAAGCTCTATTGTTATTGATCCCACTATAGCACTTGGTAGCCTATTCCACATATCTACAACTCTTTTACCAAGCGAATAGAGGCAGATCCCTTACACAGCCAATCTCTTTCTCTCTCGCTCTTGTTTGTTTGCACACCGGTACAAATGAGGCAGATCCCTTACACATGCAACCAAGATGAAAATGGGAGTCTGCAGAGAGTCAAGTGGCCCACATAAGGCAGGTCCCTTTCACACTCAACCCATCTCATAAACTTTACCTGTTATTTACACTACTTACTATACACCTATGTTATCATATACCTGCAACCAAAACACAATTGTAAGAAATAGGAACATAAGAAAATGGGAGTCTGTAGAGAGCCAATTGGCCCACACAAGACAGATCCTTTTCACACCCAAACCATCTCATAAAAACTCTCTCTCATTTATCTCTGTCTTCCTTACATTTATGACATCCTAGTCTCTCTCTCTCTCTCTCTCACAAATGAGAACATAAGAAAACCGGAGTCTGCAGAGAGTCGATTGGCCCACACATGTCAGATCCCTTTCACACCCAACCCATCCCGCGCTCTCTCTCTCTCTCATATTTATCGCTATCTTCCTTACGTTTACGACATCCTATTCTCTCGCCATACTCCCTCTCTCCTTCACAAATGAGAAAATAAAAAAATAAGAAAACGGGAGTCTCCAGAGTCGATTGACCTACACATGGCAGATCCCTTTCACACCCAACCCATCTCGTTCTATCTAATTTCAAGTTGAAGCTCTATTGTTCTTGATCCCATTATAGCACTCGGTAGCCTATTCCACATATCTACAACTCTGTTACTAAACGGATAGAGGCAGATCCCTTTTACAGCCAATCTCTCCCTCTCTCGCTCTTGTTTGTTTGCACAATCTGCTCCTTCTGTAGTTTCTCCATGCCCGATAAGTTAAATGATCTTTTGATATCTGTGACACAGCATTTGTATCAAACACAATACCCTGCTTGCAAAACCGTCGAACCCCGGACAACGTTGCTTGCAACTTTAATTATTATTATTATTATTATTGTTAGTAGTAATAGTAGTAGTAGTTGTTGTTGTTGTTGTTGTTCCCCAAGCTGCCTGGCCGAACAGTCCCAAGGCCCCGAGCAAGGCCAAGGCCATAACCAAGCGCCCCCACAGAACCCTCCCTGCCGACCACAATAAAGCCTGGGTGACCGAAGCCACTCCATGGCGGGGAGCTGAGGAGGGTGCAGAAACGCCCGGGAAACCAAAGCCCCATCCAGGACCCTGTGCCCCTCAGCAATTAGGAGGGGCAAAGGAAAAATATGACGCTTTGGCTTCCAATCTTGGTAGATTAGGAGGTCAATCCACGGAAAAGACGCCGTCACTTGAGATCTAGAAAACATATAAGTAAAAGGAACAGTCAGAGTAAGCTATGGGTATGGCAGAGATCGCTCAGTTCTCACTCTGATAGACCAGCCCATCACCACATGACTAGAACCCAATCCTCTCAGCATCAGCTAGGAAAGGCCCTAGAAAGCCGCCTTTGGCGGGGGGATAGCTCCCCTATTTCAACCCCTTTCAGGGTTGGGCACCCGCCTAGTAGTAGTAGTAGTAGTAGGCAGTAGCCAAACATGGAATCCTTAAAGGAGGTAAGGTAGGAGCAGCGTTTCACTGGACAAAAATGTATGATTACAAAAGATTGTATAATTCATCCAAACTTGTGATTGAATATTAGTTTGATGCATGGGAGCGTACTGATTAATTACGATATTATTTGTTCTTAAATTATAATTATCAACTATTAAATCTTGTTTCACGTTCTTATGCATTCATTCAAACACACTCTAATTCATATGTTAATTTATATCCCCACGTGAGCATTCATTCAGTCATACCTTTATTCAAAATCATACTATTATTCTAATTCATTGATTTCTCACTCATACTCACACTTGTGCTTACCTTATTATACACATTCGTATTTTCTTTCATATTCTAATTCACATACCCATTCATATATCACCCTCGCATTCACTGTTATTCACACCCATTCACATTAATATCAACACAGACATTCACACCTTCATTCCGCCAGACCTCTGTATGAATGAAGTCATCAAAGTTTGTCGTTGAACAAGAACTTCATAAACAAGTTGTATTGTTTGGATGATAAACACACACACACCAAACAACCACTTATCTCTCTCTCTCTCTCTCTCTCTCTCTCTCTCTCTCTCTCTCTCTCTCTCTCTCTCTCTCTCTCTCTCTCTCTCTCTCTCTCTCTCTCCCTCCTCCTCCTCCTCCTCCTGTTTACCTGAGAGTGGCTGTAAAATAAAAGTTTATGTTTCAGTTCAGTAAAAATTGGGATTTTTGTTACTGTTCCCTGGGGAGAGTGGTAGGAGAGGCTGTGTAACTCCCGCCCTCCCTCTCCCTCTGCCCCCTCTGTGTGTGCGTGTGTGTGTATATATTAATATATATAATATATATATATATATATATATATATATATATATAATATATATATATATACATATATATATATATATATATATTATATATATTGTGACGCACCCAGTGCGTGGCAACGCAACCTGATTGTACTCCTTGGTACTCCACTGTACCGCCCGTACCACTGTACCGTGCTGGCTGCCTATATTGAGTGTGACAACGTATAACTATGTTCTTTGTATCTCTGCAAAGGTCTCGTCATGTGCTAACCAGTGGTGGGTTTTGTTTTAAGCCATGTCGAGACCTTCCATTTAATATGTAGTATCAATAGAGAAGTTGATAGATAAGACAATGGGAGTTCAGAGAGAGAGAGTGAGTTAGGCTTCAGAGCGAGAGGGTAGCAATGCGCCACGCTGCCGGGGGGGGGGGGGGGGGGGGGGGGGGGGGTGGTTGCCAGACGTATGGACTGGTTGGCAGCCTTGCGCTTATAGCTAAGCGCGACAGGGTTGGTAGTCCATTGCCGCCTGCCTATGCTGCCTGGGCTGCCCATGTTGTCGTACTGCACATTGCCTGGAGGCTCGCTGTGTGTTCCATGATCAGGTTGCCTAGAACCTTTGAGATTCTAACATCCCTTGCCCTCTCTCCCAACTTCTCACGGTTGCACTCTTTCTCTCTGACGACATTACTCTCATTTCATTCTTCTCTCTATTTAAATGCATAACCTTCCCTTGAGGTCCTAAAGGAGTTTCAGCACTCACCTCTCGTATTACTCTTAGGACAAGCATATATTTACATGTATTAGATTTAAGGGGTTAATGTGAACAGCGATCTTCTTGATGAGGATAGTTGGTGAACGTTCTACATGTTCACGAGTTATATGCCCAGCTCATCATCCAATTTGTGACTAGACTAGTGCCATGTGTAAGAGCCCGACCATGCCCAGGAGTTGTCTGTAGAGGGGCGAGGACTTAGCCTTGATTTGCCTACCGAGCCAGGAGGCGAGGTGTAGTACCAGAGACTACAGCTCGCTCGTAGTGCCGGTATAGTAGAGTAACGTAATTTATCTGTCCTTGTGTTCGCAGTCTTTTCCTGGGTTCTCGCTTTCGGTGCTGGGACTCGTTGTTCCTGTGACTTGGCCTGCTAGCTAGAACACATGGGGATGATGAGTGGGTTATATCTTTATTTTACTATGCATTGCAGCTCTCTTTAAGTTTATGTATGTAACACTTTACAATACACATTACTCACACACAAGACAACACTATTAATACTTTCATGTATCAATTAACTGCACTGTCGTTTTGCTGCTGTGTCCGGAGTTCTGTTGCGTAGGGCGCATACGGACTCAGAGGGGAGACAGAGTGAGAGAAGCGAAGTAGCCTATGCGGTAGTAGGCTACCGGCGCAGTACTGTTGCCTGCAACCTTTTAGTTATTCCAAGTATAGATTCATTCTTATAATAAGTGACTACTATTTATGTTCCTTCCATGTGTATTATTAGGTATCTACTGGATCATGAACATCTTGTATGCTACATGCTAGTGCATGTTAGTAGGGGACAGTTATTCTAGTGCACGCGCTTTCAAGTAGGCGTGTACATTTGTCATTTAGCATTTCACTGTCATACCTTTAGCCTGCTTCTATTCTACATTATTAGAGGCTTAATATTAACGTAGTTTCTTGAGTATTGCATTTCTTTAGTAATAACGTAACCTATAAATGTCTGAGGGAGTTTAGCCTCATAGCCTACCCCTGTTGTACACTTTCGCCGAGTTAAGGTACCTCGTTACCATAGACGATAACTCTGTAGGGCGTTGGTGCTTTTGTTGTCTGGAGCATATAGTATTTGGGACTGGAATCGAGCGTGTCGTTGTCACATAAGCCATTTCTGTCCTACGATCAAGAATCCCGAATATGTATTGCCGATCCAGCCGTAACAAAATGGCGACCTTGCACAAGATTCAGTAGTATCCTATCACATGTTTTTTGGAGAACTATTCTATGCTACCTAGTAGAGCTGGCTAGAATTTTCTTGCATATTGGAGGAATTTTTATTGTGTCATTATTGTATTGGTGGACATGCAGATTGTTTCGTTGGGGGTGTCTAGAGTAGAGTCATTCAAGCATCTTTAACATTTTGTGAGTCGAGACTGCAATTAGTAATAAGCACTTTTTTTTTTTTATGAACAGCAATTGTATAACCAGCACTATGTCTAATGACTCATCATTTACGGGGGAGGATAACACGGTACAGCCTAGTGACCAGCAAGTACAACAGATATTTAGGGAGGGGAGTGTTATAAGTGGAGAGAGGGATGCCCGGGCATTTTTGCAGACACCTTTGACCGAACAGCGCCTGCAGGCTATTGATTGTTACGGTCTTCGCTGTTTAGCCACGGTTTTGGGCGGGACTGTCCTGACAGTTGGCCCAAGAAGAATTTGGTGGCATGTTTGTTGGGTGATGGCGATGGGGCGGTGGGTGGAGTGGGGTCTTGGGGGGTTCCCTCCAAGCCTCCATTCCACTCTACCCCTGAGCTGGGCCCTCAGCCAGCAATTCTTAGCACGATGCAGCAGGAGGGTTCTCAATGGCAAGCTGGCTTACCCGTAAACATGTCTCGGTGTGGATCCCCCATTTTGTGCTCTCCCCCCCCAGGCCTGTCTCCTGAGATGTTATTTCAGCTAGAACTAGCTAAGCTTAAGTTGCAAGAGAGTCAACAGTCTAGTATAGAACGCATAGAGGTTGCTAGAATCCAAGCCAATCAGGATGCAACCAGGTACCAGGCTGAAATGGATGTCGAGAAGTCTAGAGTAGAGACCACGGGGCGTCATCTCGGTGGTGGGCACCGGGTTACAGACTCACTTTCGCATTTAATTAAGTTAGTACCCGCATTTGATGAGACAGCAGTGACTGAGTTTTTTGCTCGTTTCGAAAAGAAGTGTCGTGAGTATGACTGGCCGGAGGTTAAATGGGCAGCATTAGTTTCATCACGTCTAGTGGGTAAGGGGTTGAAAGCCTACGATGCACTGTCACTGGACGAGAGTGTCGTGTATGGACTGGTGAAGGAGGCTGTGCTCCGGGCCTACGAACTGCAACCCGAAACTTATAGATTGAAGTTCCGTGGCGTGAATAAGAAGAGCGACGTCAGTTTTATGGAGCACGCACGGGACTTAACAGATGCAGGTAATAACTGGTTTCGGTCCGAGCACGCAGAGTCGGCTGAGGAAATTAAGCAACTTTTCTATCTGGAACAGTTTTACAAATGTACTGGAACCGATCTAACGCTGAACATTAAGGAAAAATGTCCCAAGACAGTAGAGGAGGCTGCCAAGATGGCAGACCTCAGATTATCATTGATTCGTGGTTGCGGTGCCGCTCAGAGGGCTGAGTCAGGGCAGAAGGGGCGCTATACCCCACCCACCAGAGTTTTCGATAATAACAAATCCTATGACACACATAACCACACTAAAAGCATTGCACCTAATAACACCTACAAACACAAGCCTCTCCCGTTTACTAAAGGTCAGGCCCCTTCTTCGCCCGCACAAGGGAAGAAGCCCATTGGGGATGTGAAATGTTACAAATGTCAGAAGCTAGGCCATTATTTACGTGAGTGCCCTAGTAACACTCCCGCTAAGCCGGTGTCATTGGTTCACAGTATCGGTGTGTCTCTGAAGGCTGCAGCAACTGCCCGGGGTAGGTTGTCAGCAGCTGAGGCACACGCGGTAAAGAAGCGTACGGAAGGCTCGACACCTGTCCGGGACACTTTCTGTAACCATCGGGGACACGGGTTTGTGAGCTGGGGGAGTGAACTACGGAGGGTTGACTTGCTGAGGGATACGGGGGCTTCGCAAACTTTGTTGAGGAACTTCACAGGGAAACCGATAAATGCGGCCAGAGTTGTTGTGGTGCAGGGTATAAATGCTACGAGGTCATACCCACTTGTGAGGTTGGAGTTGAGAGTGGGAGAGGTGTGCAGGGAGCTGGATGTAGGGATCGTTGAGTGTTTGCCAGTTGAGGGCGTCGACCTTCTTCTCGGCAACGACTTTGCGGTGCCCACTTCCGGGACTCCACCCTTAGTCGTTGCCGAGAGGGCGGCCGACGTGGATGGTGAGAATCGGGAATGGGTTGGGAGGTGCCAACAGGATGAGATGGCCTGTGTGGTAACCCGATCTCGCTCTGCGGCTCCTGCACAGCCTAGCACTCAACCTCGGGGACAGTGGAGGAAGGATCAGGAGAAGGTTGCTAAGGGCAGGAAAAGGGACATTGATTCTGCTGCACTTCTCGGTGATTCGGTACTTGGACCTATAATAAACACGGGAGTTGACTCTGGCCCAGATATGGTGTGTAACAAGGCAGAGTTGGGTAAGACTTCGCGTGAGGCAAGAGCTGTAGCGAGAGCCACTAAGGCAGTAGAGCCTACTAGCCGGGGTAATGTCTTATTACAAAACCATCTTGATGCATTGACGCCCAGGGACATTAGTGAGCAGCAGCTGCAAGACGCTAGCCTAGCTCGTTATAGCAATGGTGCCATAGAGTTGGAGGAAGATGGGGATGCGAAGCCGGGAGATTTCTTTAGGCTCAACAGGATATTGTACCGCAGATTTCTAGACCCCAAATCGAAGTGGGAGGGCGGTGCGAGGGTAGTAGACCAGGTGGTTGTTCCAAATAAGTATAGAGAGTCCTTATTGTGTCTGGCGCATGATGTGCCGGTGGCGGGTCATTTGGGGGTAACAAAAACATTGGCGGCATTGGGCAGGCTTTTCTGGTGGCCTGGGGTCAAGGCTGATGTCTGTGCATGGGTGGCTGGGTGTGCGACCTGCCAGACAACGGGGAAGCCTAACCAGACCATCCCGAAGGCACCTTTGTTTCCCATACCTGTCACCGGGCCTCCGTTCAGCAAAGTTGTAGTAGATTTGGTTGGCCCTTTCCCGCCTACTAGTAGTGGCAATAAATTCCTGTTGACAATCATGGATGTGGCTACGAGATACCCGGACGCATACCCCATGAGAAACGGCTCGGCAAAGGCAGTTGTTAAAAACTTATTATTGTTCTGTTCCCGTTATGGATTTCCACGTGAGGTGCAGTCAGACCAGGGGAGCAATTTTACATCCAAATTGTTCAAGCAAACCCTTCAGTTGCACGGTATATGTTCTGTAGTGTCGTCAGCCTACCATCCCGAGAGTCAGGGAGTCTTGGAGCGGTGGCACTCGACCCTGAAGAGTATGCTACGCTGTTACTGTGCAGAACATGACACTGATTGGGATTTGGGTCTGCCGTATGTTCTGTTCGCTGCACGTGAAGTCCCAGGAGAGAGCCTGGGGTTCAGTCCAAATCAACTAGTCTTTGGCCATAATGTGAGAGGACCTTTAAGTATGGTGAAAGAGATCTGGGAGGGCGAAGAGAAGCCGGGGTCTGTACTTAAATATATCCTTGAGAGCCGGGAGAGACTTATAGGTTGCATGGCAGCGGCAGGTAATAACTTGGTTAATGCACAGGCGGTCATGAAGCACCAGTATGACGCCAAGGTGAAGCTTCGGGAGTTTTCGGTGGGTCAGGAGGTAATGTTGCTTTTACCTTTGCCTGGACACCCCCTTTCTGCCAAGTTTATTGGGCCGTATGTGGTGGCTAAGAAACTGTCCGACCTTGATTATCTCGTTGCAACACCTGACCGTAGAAAAAAACATCAGTTATGTCATGTTAACCTCATGAAAGAGTATGTGAGACGCCCCTCAGAGCCTCTCACTGTCCCTGTGCTGGCCTGCAGCGGCCAGGGTGGAGAAGGAGGTGGGGACAGTCATGCTGCTGAGGAGGATAGCTGGGACTGTGTCATTTCCGCGGAACAGTGGGCGGGGAATACTGAACAAGAGGCTAGGCAAGCTGTAAGTCACCTGCCTGAGCACCAGGGTGCTGCTGTCCTAGGCCTGTTCAGGTCATACCCCTCTGTTTTCGACGAACACCCAGGTCTCACTACTCAGGTAACGCACGACGTGGACGTCGGTGATAATGTGCCCTTCAAGTCAGTGCCCTACCGTGTGCCCCCGGTAAAGTTGCCAGCTTTACGGGAGGAGTTAAAGTACATGGTTGAGAGAGGGATGATCACTGAAGGTTATGTGAAGTGGACATCACCCGTCACGTTGCAGCCAAAACCTGACGGCAAGGTGCGGTTCTGCATAGATTTTCGTAGGCTAAATGGCTTGACCACTACCAACCCTTACCCTTTGCCTCGAGTTGACGACAGCGTGGACAAGATAGGGAATGCAAAGTACCTTACTAAAATTGATCTTGTAAAAGGCTACTGGCAAGTACCCCTGTCGGACCGAGCTAAGCAAGTTTGTGGTTTTGTGGTAGATGGCAAGACCTACCAATGTAACGTAATGCCTTATGGGCTTAAGAACGCACCTGCCACGTTTCAGAACCTGATGAACGATATTTGTGACGAAATCCCTAACTGCACGGTCTACCTTGATGACATGATAGTGTATGATGACGATTTTGAAAATCACCTAAGGCACTTAGAGACCCTGTTTGGGAAGTTGCACGATGCTGGGCTGGTGGTGAACCTGAGGAAGTGCGAGTTTGTAAAGGCTACTGTGCAGTATCTTGGCTTCGTGGTCGGGTTAGGCCGGGTGTGCCCCCCCCTGAGCAAGATACAGGCTATCAATATGTTTCCCAGGCCCACCACTAAGCGCCAGGTCATGCGGTTCCTAGGTATGATAGGCTATTATAGGCGCTTCATCCGGGGATACTCTACTGTCTTAGCACCGTTAACTGATCTACTGTCGAAGTCAGTGAAGTTCTGTTGGGCTGCGGAGTGTCAGAGGGCTTTCGACCTAGTCAAGCACCTGCTGTGTACACATCCGATTTTGAGAGCCCCAGACTTCTCCAGGAGTTTTCAGCTGGCGACTGATGCCAGCGGTGTGGGTGCCGGGGCAGTGTTACTGCAGACTGATTCCGAGGGCTTGGAACACCCAGTGAGCTTCTTTTCTCGCAAGTTTAATTCGGCACAAAGGAATTACTCGACTATAGAGAAGGAGCTTCTTGCTATCGTTTTGTCGCTCAAACATTTCGAAGTTTATGTTCCAGCCTACGGCCCGGTAGTGACGATTTATACGGACCATCATCCCTTGAAATTCCTAAATCAGTTTCACAATCGGAATATGCGGTTGACCAGGTGGTCCCTAATGCTCCAAGAGTATAATCTCAACATTCAGCATATTGCCGGGAGTGAGAACGTGATAGCAGATTGTCTATCAAGGGTTGATGATCCAGGATAGTCGTGCACGGTGTGTGGGTTGAGCAGGAGTAAAATTAGGCTATCATAACGCCGTCCAAAAAGATTATAAAACAATAAAATAAACGAGAATTTTTTTTTTAGTTTTGTAAGTCTTTATTGTTGTAGCATGATGCATGCGATATTGTGTTTTATGTATAATTCACACTTCAGTTGTTGTGCACCTTTTGCAATTAGTGGCAGCTAAGGGTAGCAGGTCGGTTGGTTGCCTGTCAGATTTTGATAATGCTTCTAAGGTCGATTATCTAAAATCTTGGGGGGGCTGTGACGCACCCAGTGCGTGGCAACGCAACCTGATTGTACTCCTTGGTACTCCACTGTACCGCCCGTACCACTGTACCGTGCTGGCTGCCTATATTGAGTGTGACAACGTATAACTATGTTCTTTGTATCTCTGCAAAGGTCTCGTCATGTGCTAACCAGTGGTGGGTTTTGTTTTAAGCCATGTCGAGACCTTCCATTTAATATGTAGTATCAATAGAGAAGTTGATAGATAAGACAATGGGAGTTCAGAGAGAGAGAGTGAGTTAGGCTTCAGAGCGAGAGGGTAGCAATGCGCCACGCTGCCGGGGGGGGTGGTTGCCAGACGTATGGACTGGTTGGCAGCCTTGCGCTTATAGCTAGGCGCGACAGGGTTGGTAGTCCATTGCCGCCTGCCTATGCTGCCTGGCTGCCCATGTTGTCGTACTGCACATTGCCTGGAGGCTCGCTGTGTGTTCCATGATCAGGTTGCCTAGAACCTTTGAGATTCTAACATCCCTTGCCCTCTCTCCCAACTTCTCACGGTTGCACTCTTTCTATCTGACGACATTACTCTCATTTCATTCTTCTCTCTATTTAAATGCATAACCTTCCCTTAAGGTCCTAAAGGAGTTTCAGCACTCACCTCTCGTATTACTCTTAGGACAAGCATATATTTACATGTATTAGATTTAAGGGGTTAATGTGAACAGCGATCTTCTTGATGAGGATAGTTGGTGAACGTTCTACATGTTCACGAGTTATATGCCCAGCTCATCATCCAATTTGTGACTAGACTAGTGCCATGTGTAAGAGCCCGACCATGCCCAGGAGTTGTCTGTAGAGGGGCGAGGACTTAGCCTTGATTTGCCTACCGAGCCAGGAGCGAGTGTAGTACCAGAGACTACAGCTCGCTCGTAGTGCCGGTATAGTAGAGTAACGTAATTTATCTGTCCTTGTGTTCTCTGCAGTCTTTTCCTGGGTTCTCGCTTTCGGTGCTGGGACTCGTTGTTCCTGTGACTTGGCCTGCTAGCTAGAACACATGGGGATGATGAGTGGGTTATATCTTTATTTTACTATGCATTGCAGCTCTCTTTAAGTTTATGTATGTAACACTTTACAATACACATTACTCACACACAAGACAACACTATTAATACTTTCATGTATCAATTAACTGCACTGTCGTTTTGCTGCTGTGTCCGGAGTTCTGTTGCGTAGGGCGCATACGGACTCAGAGGGGAGACAGAGTGAGAGAAGCGAAGTAGCCTATGCGGTAGTAGGCTACCGGCGCAGTACTGTTGCCTGCAACCTTTTAGTTATTCCAAGTATAGATTCATTCTTATAATAAGTGACTACTATTTATGTTCCTTCCATGTGTATTATTAGGTATCTACTGGATCATGAACATCTTGTATGCTACATGCTAGTGCATGTTTAGTAGGGGACAGTTATTCTAGTGCACGCGCTTTCAAGTAGGCGTGTACATTTGTCATTTAGCATTTCACTGTCATACCTTTAGCCTGCTTCTATTCTACATTATTAGAGGCTTAATATTAACGTAGTTTCTTGAGTATTGCATTTCTTTAGTAATAACATAACCTATAAATGTCTGAGGGAGTTTAGCCTCATAGCCTACCCCTGTTGTACACTTTCGCCGAGTTAAGGTACCTCGTTACCATAGACGATAACTCTGTAGGGCGTTGGTGCTTTTGTTGTCTGGAGCATATAGTATTTGGGACTGGAATCGAGCGTGTCGTTGTCACATAAGCCATTTCTGTCCTACGATCAAGAATCCCGAATATGTATTGCCGATCCAGCCGTAACAATATATACATATATATATATATATATATATACTGTATATATATATATATATATATATATATATATATATATATATATATATATACATATATATATATATACATATATATATACATATATATATATATACATATATATATATAATATATATATATATACATATATATATATATATATATACATATATATATATATATATATATATATATATATATATATATATATATATATATATAATTCAAATTTAAACTAGTTTATTGCCATGGAAAATCTTTTACATTCATAGTGTCCAAGAAGTCTTACATAATATTCAAATACAGATATATAGTAGTTGTTGGCTGAAAAATCTGTACACTAGAAAATGAAGCAAAAATCCCATGACAATGAGGACAGATACCATAGGTATATATGTGTCCTTATGTCTTGTACACTAAATTTAGTATAAGTGGAGTAAGATGTGCAGAACAATGGTAAAGTGCAAAACAATGACTACGATACAATTATAATAAATAATAATAATAATGATAACAATAATAATAATAAAAATAATAATAATAATTATATATAATGTAATGAACGAGTGCAAAATAGTTAATACATTCAACTCTCACAAAGTATCCATCACACATTCCGAATGATTA